>JAJPUD010000406.1:481842-591842 GCA_023553655.1 Myrmecobius fasciatus
GATCAAATACTTCTTTGATGACATTTTCCATGCGATTTCTTCCCAGTTCCCTTTTCATTAAGAATTAAAACCTGCTCATATCTTCCCTGCTCTTTTCCATTTCTCTTTGAATGAATCTCACTTTTATTCTTGCACTTTATTAGTGTGGCTAATTAGTCTTTAATAGGACTTAGCAGTTTTTTTTTATTTTCCTCCCTCAGAATCTGATTCAAATGAGGAGGAAAGAATTGGAGTGTCAGGAAATATGAATGACTGTTTCTGAGGAAAATTGTGGAATGAACAGAACTTTAAGGGATTTCTAAATCTTCTTAGCTTTCTAAATGTAGAAAGAACATGTATCCATCTCAAAAACACCATTGCTCTCAGAGGAGAGAATTGAAATGAAATACAAGTTCAATTTAACTCTCTAATATTGAAATTTCCCTAAAGAAATGCTATTGGATTTCAAATTGTGAGAGTGAGAGCTGGCACTCACATGGGTGTGAGTATTTCTCCTGCCTGAATATGAAATAAGTCTGTTTCTTCCTTCTTATGCATAGGTCACTTTGAATTGAATTGAATTGAATTCAACAAGAATATTAAGTGTTTACAATGTACAAAGAATAATGATTTTTTTCTGATAGGAAATGTAATCTTCCCCATGCTTGCTGAAAATGCCTCTCATTCAGGCCATCCATTATTAAATTTTGGACATCTATCTTTTGCTCAGACCTTGAAATATAAAACAAATATCAGTAAATCAAGTTGGAATTATGAATGCAAAAGAAATTAGTGGTTAAAACACAAATCCAGTGCTTTCTCCAGAGCATAATGATGTAGGAATCGGAGCCCTCTGTTTGTGAATGTGAATATGCTGTTTGTGTCTTGCACTGGAATATCTTGGTGCCTCTTGGAAGAGATTTGTACCAATTTAAAAAAGTTTGACCTAACTATTCACAAATTAAGGAAATAAACCAACTGGATGAAATAGCACATTCTGTAAAGCCTGTGATATTAAGTTAGATGGACAATCTGCTGAGCTCATTCATTTGTGTTGTGTACAAGCACATGTTTATGCATAAATATTTGTATACATAAAAACACACAGATGACTAATAGGAATTTGATGCCTGAGATAAGTAGGGAAAGAGTAGGAGAGCATTCAACTATGTGTGTTTATGACAGACACTGAAAATGAACAAGGAGTCAGGTTCAGATTAAATAAAAGGTAATAAATCCAACAAGTTGAATATGCTTCAGAAAACAACAAAGCTCTTTAAGTGAGCCCAGTGCTTTCTCAAGAACAGAGGCACATCTTTTTAATATCAATAGTCCACTGATGTTGCTCATTGCATCAGAGACATGGTCCATGCTACAGTTTCTGAAGAATTTTCAAATTGAATATATCAAAGGTCTTAGAGAGTTATATGATAGGTGCAAATAGACTATAACATATTACTACTACTACTAATACAGGATTTACCTAATACTTTAAGGTTTGCAAAGTGCTTTACAAATATCTCTTTAATCCTTATGACTCCGTAAGATAGATTCTATTATTAGCATCTCCTTTTATAGATGAGGAAATAGATATTTAAGTGGGGGGGTCATTCAATAAGTGCCTGAGATGGAAATGAAAGTCAGTTCTTGTCTCCAGATATATAACTCTATATACTGTATCATATACCTGCTATAAAAGTAGAATGCTACCCCTTTGTTATTTGAACTTTTTATTTTTTTAATGAAAGGGAAATAAAACAATGTCTGGGAATCACTAATTAAAATAGGTTAAGCTTAGGATAGAAAGATATAATTTTTTTTCTGAGAGTTTCTAGGAGACAATAGTCTCTCTCAAAGGCAAACACCCTGCCTAAAAAGTGGGAATGACTACAAAACCCTTTTATCAATGCATTCATTTATGTCTGATCATTTTCAATATTTTTCAAGGTTATAAATGAGAAATTATAAATCAAATAACTATTTGGGTACAATGGCACAAAGGTGATAGGGATAGAAAAAATTAATCTATTCCTGTTCTCAAGGAGTTTACATACTATCCAGGGAAAGAGCACAAAGACATATAAATAAATTCAAAATAAATGCAATGTAATGGGGGAGGGGTTATCAGCTGATTGGGGAGGTCAGGAAAGGTTCCATGCAGGAAGAGGCAGATAAATTGAGCTTCACAAGAAGCTAGAGATTCTAAGAAGAAGGGGTCAAAAGGGATTAGATTCCAGAAATGGAGGTCTAATCTGTAAAGTCTTGGAGATGGGAGATGAATTGTTCTTTTGGAGGAACAGCTAGTTTGATTTGATCACAAATCATATGATAAGCAATAAACTCAAAAAGGAAGGTTGGAAAGGACTATGGAGACTTTACCCTATGCCTCCCTTTTAAAAAGTAGTACATTTTGTTCTTCTCTGATGCTAAGACACCTTTGGAGTTCTCCACAATCATTCAAGATCACAGCCTGGCTTCATAATCACATTCATCACTTCTTTCATGATTCTAGACTATTGCTCCTCCATGTCTCATAGACATAGATCAGTCAAAGGCAGCTAGACACCCTCTACTCTCTCTGCTGACATTGGGTTTCCATTATCTATTACCTATTTTTTGTTCTGTCCTCTACCATGCAAAGATAATTCTTCTTGACAGAGAGAAAAACATGGGAAGGATTTCTACCCTTCCTCCATTCGTCCCTATCACTATGTTGGCCATTCTGAGCCTTTTACGGACCTCCATCCTTTCCCTAATCAAGCTTAAATATCCTCATCCATTCTGTTGTTCTTGGTTTCCATTTTTGGATTCAGATCATTTTGATCTTCAGCTATCCTGACACTAACTTTGTAGGATAGTACCTCACTTTTTATTCATCCTCTCTAATTTGCCCTTGCTGCCATTTTCTGTGTGGATAGCATTGTTTATTATGCTAATAGAGTAATAAATGAAAGCTTATGAAGTGACATATGGTGAGTGTGAATAGACTATAGCATATAACTAATAATAACAATAGTAACTAGCATTTATATGGTGATCTAAGGTTTCCAAAGTGCCTTACAAATATTGTCTTTTTAAATTCTTATGCTCAGCAAAGTAGATGTTATTATTTACATTCCTATTTTGTAGGTGAGGAAACTGAGGCAGGTAGAGCTTAAGTGATTTGTTCAGGATTCCAAAGTTAGTATTCAATAGTATAATGGAGGTAGGGTCAGAAGACTTGTGTATGAATCTTGTCTGATATTTCTCTGTCTCTATCTCTTTCTCTGTCTCTCTCTCTCTGACTGTCTCTGTCTCTATCTCTCTCTCTCACATATATATACATATACATATAAATAAGTATAAATATATTATGTATAAACATTTTGTTCTCTGATGCTGAAACCTTTGGTATTCTCCACAATCATTCAGGATCACAGTCTGACTTCATAATCATTCATCAGTTCTTTCATTGCTCTAGTCTAAAGCTCATCCACACATCATAGACATAGATCAGTCAAGGGCTACATCTCTGCTGGCATTAGGTTTCCATAAACATCTATCTGCCTGTTTGTCTGTCTATCTATCTCATTTATCTATCTCATCTATCTGACTGTCTATTCTATCTCACCTATCAATCTATTCCTTCCATCTATCCTTTCATCTGTTCACTCCTCTATCAATCTATTCCATCTATCTATCCATCTATCTATTCTATCTATATATCTATTCCATCTATCTTTCTATCTTTCTATCTATCTATCTATCTATCTATCTATCTATCTATCTATCTATCCATATCTATCCATCCATCCCTCTATCTATCCATCCATCCCTCTATCTATCCATCCATCCCCCTATCTATCCATCCATCCATCTATCTATCTATCTATCTATCTATCTATCTATCTATCTATCTGATCAGTTGTGTGACCATGGGTGAATCAGTTACTCTTTTTTGGCTTTAATTGCCTTATGTGTAAAATGGGGGTATTGCTAATTTTGACTCAAAGGGACTTTATTAGGGTCAAATGAGATATTAACTCAAAGCACCAAATAAGTGCCAGTTACTCTTACTGAAGATTTTCTGTGCTTCTTTGTCAATCTCTTTTGCCTACTTATCCCTTTCTTCTCTCTAAGAGTTAATTTTGTTTGTGGCAAAATAACATTCAGAAGGGCTTGAGTCATGGGGTATTATTCCCTGTGCCTTGGGGTTAGAACTTAATCACACTAATAATTGCTAAAAATAAAATAAAACAAAAATAAATAAATTAAAATAAGCAAGCAAAGGAGAAAGAACCCAACAAGAGGAGATAGAGATCAGGATTCATATTTAGAAGATAATGAAGCTAAAAAGATAATACTTTTTCTTTTTCTTTCTTTAAGTAATAGTTTTTTATTTTCAAAATATATGCAAAAATAGTTTTCAGCATTCACCCTTACAAAACCTTGTGTTCCAAATTTTCTCTCTTCCTTCCCCCACATCTTCCCTAGATAACAATTAATACCATATATGTTAAACATATACAATTCTTCTATATATTTCCACATTTATCATGCTGCACAAGAAAAATCAGATCAAAAATTAGAAAAAACCAAGCAAACAACAATGAAAATAGCGAAAAAACTATGTTATGATCTACATTTAGTTCCCACAGTTCTCCTTCTGGATGTGGATGGCTCTCTCTGTCAAAAGTCTATTGGAATTGGTCTGAATCATCTCATTGTTGAAAAGAGCCATATCCATCATAATTGATCATCAGTCTTGTTGTTGCTGTGTACAATGATCTGGTTCTACTCACTTCATTTAGCATCAGTTCATGCAAGTCTCTTCAGGACATTCTGAAATCATCCTGCTGGTTGTTTCTTGTAAAACAATAACATTCCACAATATTAATATGCCATAACTTATTTAGCCACTTCCCAACTGATGGGCATCCATTCACTTTCCAGTTTCTTTTTTTTTAAATTTTAAGTTTAATTTTAATTTTTTTTATTTGCAAAACATATGTATGGGTAATTGTTCAACATTAACCCTTACAAAGCTTTCTGTTACAAATTTTCCCCCCTACTCCCCACCCCTCCCCTAGATGGTAGGATATCCACTACATGTTAATTATGTTAAAATATTGGCAAATCGAGTATATGTATACATTTCCACATTTATCATTGTTGTTCAAGAAAAATCGTTATCTACAAGAAAGAAAAATCAGAGGAAACACAATGCAAGCAAAATCAATCGAGAGCATGAAAATATTATGTTGCGGTCCACATTTCACATCCCTCTCTCTGGGTGTATATGACTTTCTTCACTGAACAATTGGAACTGGTTTGAAACATTTCATTGTTGAAGAGAGCCATATCCATCAGAATTGATTGTTATATAGTATTGTTGTTGCCATGTATAATTATCTCCTGGTTCTGCTCATTTCACTCAGCATCAGTTCATGCAAGTCTCTCCAGGCCTCTCTGAAATCATCCTGCTGGTTGTTTCTTACAGAACAATAATATTCCATAATATTCATATACCATAATTTATTCAGCCATTCTCCAATTGATGGGCATCCATTCAGTTTCCAGTTTCTAGCCACTACAAAAAGGGCTGCCACAAACATTCTTGCACTTTCCAGTTTCTTGCCATTAAAAAAAGGGTTGCTACAAACATTTTTGCACATTCGGATTCCTTTTCCTTTTTTATGATTTCTTTTGGATACAGGCTTAGTATAGACATTGGTGGATAAAAGTATATGCACAGATTGATAGCTCTTTGGACATAGTTCCAAATTGCTCTCCAGAATAGTTGGATCATTTCACAACTCCACCAACAATTCATTAGTGTCCCAGTTTTTCCTCATGCTCTCCAACATTTATCATTATCTTTTCATGTCTTCTTATCCAATCGGAGATGTGTGTAGTGGTACCTCACAGTTTTCTTAATTTGTATGTCTCTGATCAATAATGATTAAGAACATTGTTTGAGAAATGTTAAATGATCCCAAACCCAAAAAAATTAGTAGAAGAACTTAAAAAGGACTTTAAAATCAAATAAGAGACATCAAGGGAAAATTAGAAAAAAAATAAGAGTAATCCAAGGAAATCAAGAAAATTATGAAAAGAAAATCAACCCATTTGAAAAAAGAGAATGAGAAACTTAAAGAAGAAAAAAAATCCTTAAAACTAGATTTGGACAAAGGGAAATTAATGAAATTCTAAAACACAAGGAAATAAAGCAAAATCAATAAAGTGAAAAAAATAGAAAATGTGATGAATCTAATGTGAAACAACTAATTTGGAAAACATTTTTGGGGAAAATTATATAAGAAGAACTGGACTGACTGAAATTATGATTGAAAAGAAGAATCTTGATACATTCTTATGGGAAATAAGGAAAATTATTCTGAAGTTCTAGAATGGGGCAAAGCAGAAATAGAAAAAAAAATATATACTAGTCACCACCCAAAAGAGATCCCAGGAGGAAAATTTATGGAAATATCATGGCCAAGTTTCAAAGTTCCCGGGTTAAGGAGAAAATATTGGAAGGGACAAGAAAAAAATCAAATATCATGGCACTTCAATAAGGATTACACATGACCTAGTAGCTGACATGTTGAAGAACCAAGGATTTTGAAATACTATATTTTGTAAACCAAAAAAGCATAGTATGGCCTTACATATATGTACACAAATGTATATGTGTATATATGTGTAGGATTATAGATATCTATATCTCTATATGTCTATATATGTGTGTATATATATATAATGTGTATGTATATATATATATATGTGTGTGTGTGTGTGTATGTATATCTATACATCCATATTTAATTGTAGTCTTCTTGGGGGGAGAGGAAAAAATAAAGTAAAAAAGTACACAACCAAAAAATCCAAATCCAAAACCAAAAACCAAAAGAAAACCTTCAAGGAAGCAAAGAAAAATGGATAGCTCTGGAAACAATGTATAGTGCTTACTATATAGCTATCTGGAAATTTATTTCTTCATATTGTTCTTTCTATATCTAGAATACATGTTATATTAGGCTTCTCCTTTCTCTCCTCCATTACAAACTCTGAGCAAGTGAACTTAGATTTCCCATTAAGTTTCTCATTATTTTTATCTTATTATCCAATTTCAGTAGAAGAGAGTCTCTTTGAGGGCAGGGACTATTTTTTTTCCCTTCTCCTTGTTTTCCTTTCAATCCTTAAACTTCAATACAAATCAAGCTTCTTTTGTTCCTCTCTCTTAACCCCCTCATTTGCTTCTGCTAGAGTCTTTCTCCTTCAGTTCCCTTTCTTCCATCTCTCCTTAAATTCTAATATTTCTCTCCCTAGTTTAAAATTTAGCATTACTTACAACTCAAAAATCCCTCTTTACAATTCCTCCTCCTCTTCTTCCTTCTACTCTTCATCCTTTCCCTTTGTCACCTCAAGTCCTAATTCTGCTCCTTCTCTGATCTAATATTTTTCTATCATAAGTGGAAACAGAATAAAATTATATTCTATGGCCAATAAGAAAACATGACATTTAAATGTTAAACATGGTGTTTTATTTGGAAAAGGAAAAAAAAAAGCTGGGAGAAAACACCATTAAGAAGTTTTATTTTGATCTGAGAATTTTTCTTTTTTTGACTTTTACTATCCATTTGTCAGGTGAAGGAGTTTTCTCTGCCTATAGTTGATTCCCTGGGGAGTCAGCTTTGCTATATTTTATCAATATCTTGCAAATTGCCTCCCAAGCCCGCTCCTTGTTAATTTAGCAAAGCTATTAAATCTTCTATTAACTCTTCTTTCTGATTCTTCTTGCCTAGGAGAAAATTTATAATTTATATATTTTTAGGACTAGAGAAAGGTCTGGAATCTTGCTCACATGAGGAAAAGTACATGAGACACATTGTCATGTCTAAATTCTTGAAAAAGGACTTGAAAATCCTCAAAGAAGAGTCAAGAAAGACCTTTCTGTGGGGGTCATGTGATGGATAAATCAGACTCTAGTGTGGAATAGGATGGGTTGTTGGAGATATTGGGAAGACATACCAGAATCTGAAATTATCTCTCTGGAATACCTGGAATACCTCTCTCCCCCAGTTAAGTATGTAATGCTTTGGACTAAATCTGTATTGCATTCTTCCTGAACTCTTTTAAGATACAAATGTTGGGGAAAGGTGGTAGAATTGCACAATGGGTTTAATATTGAGTCTTGTGTCAGTGGACTTTGGTTCAAGTCCCAACTCTTACTCTTACAACTTGTTTGATCTTGGACAAATGTAGTTTAATCACCTTGAATCTCAATTTGCCCATATCTACACTGAGTATCTGTGGGCAGCCAGATGGCACAGGCCTGGTCAGGAAAACACTTCTTTTTGAGGTCAAAGCTAACTTGATAAACAAGTTGTATGACCCCCGAGGGCAAGTCACTTCACTCTATTTGCCTCAGTTTCCTCATCTGTACAGTGAACTGGAGAAGGAAATGGCAAATCACTCCAGTATCTTTACCAAAAAACTCCCAATGGGGTCAGGAATAGTTAAACACAATTGAATATGACTGCTTCTCAAATGCTTGTGAGTCCCCATGGTATTTCTTTCTTTTTTTTTTTTTTTGCTGAGGCAGTTGAGGTTAAGTGACTTACCCAGGGTCACACAGCTAGGGAATGTTAAGTGTCTGAGACCAGATTTGAACTCAGGTCCTCCTGACTTCAGGGCTGGTGCTCTATCCACTGCACCACCTAGCTGCCCCATGGTATTTCCTTTAAGGAAACAAAAAGCTGAGAGTAAGAAAAGATAGCTTGCTCAATGGAGTGGAAAAGAGTCACAAGATATTTTCACCAGAGTCATGGTTCCAGTTGCAACTATTGGAGCAGATTGTAAATCTCTAAAATCTCTGAATCCTGGCTAGACTTCCAGTTGTTTATTTGGTTTTATAACACAGATAAAGCTGGCTACTCAATCTATAAAAAACTCTTTTTGTTTCAGCATAAAGGCGGAGGCATAATGAACCCTAGATGAATGACACTTTATCCAAGGGTCCCAATACCCAAGAGTTCACTCTTTCCTCCTGATGACAACACTTCCCAGGTCTCCTTTTTGGTTTCCCACACACAAGTGCTGCCAGGTCAGCACCTTCTAGGTCCTATCAATGTGGCATTTCTCTTTAGTGACACACCATTCTCTACAACTTCTAAGGGGGGCAAGAACTAGGCCCTCTATATCTGTGTGATGTCCTATGTATCATCCTCCTTCAACAACTGAAATCTTGCCTTAGTGGAAAACTTTACTAGTTCTAGCTCTACATGTGGAAGTTTTCATTTGGTTTTATTTAAGTTTCCATTTGGTTTTACTTTGGAACAGACATATGATTTCATCAGTAAAGAAAACTCTTGGTGAGGAATAAAACAATAATAAAACCGAGGGGGATGGACTAGTGTCTTCCAAAATCCATTCTACTTCTAGATCTATTATCCTGTGACTTTAACATGGATAGTATTTTTTTTTAGCTAGAGTTGGGTATAAGTTGCAGAATTACAGAACCACACATATGGAATGGAACTCAGAAGCAGAACTGTAACTAGGGTGAAATGACTGGGATTATACTCTAGGGTGCTGAAATTTATAAGACTCTGATATGATGCATGCTTCAACAATTAAAAAAACACACAGCTGAGCTTAGCAAGTAGTTGGACAAGAATAAGCATGATTGTACCAGATGGCTCACTTCTTCACACACTCAGATGTGCTCCTCCCATGTCCGGTTTTGCCTTCTTCCTTCTACTGATGATGGCATAAACAGTATTAACCTTGTGGTAGTTTTTATAGATTGAGTTATCAACTTAGTATGTTTTATAAAACCAAATGAATCAAATGAAAGTATAGCAAAGATTCAGAGATTTTGAAGAGTCCCAGAGTTTGTCCAATACTTACTTGCAACTGGAACCTTGTCCCTGATGAAAACTACCTTGTACCCTCTTTTCAGTTCTATTGGGCAAGATATCTTTCCTTGTTCTAAACTTTTTGTTTCCTTAAAAATATCCCATGGGGACCTGAAAACATCTGAGAAGCACTTAAATTCAGTAGTATTGGGGGTTGGCAGTGGGAACAAGGATCTTTATTTGTCAAAGACTATAATTCCCTTATTGATTTTGGCTTCAAAGCTCTGGTGGACAATGAGTGATTAGAATATGCTTAATAAGGTAGAATCTCTTTAGTCTTTGGAGTCTTGGTTTTTTTAAATTTTTTTTCAGCTAACCCCTTTGTGGACATAATCCTGATACCCTCTGGAGACTCTCTGTTTTGGGAGGGAACAGGGAAGTCTTATTGGGCTTAATCTTAAGAGTTGGAAAATCAATTAAAATAGTGAAGTATGGTGGAAAGAACTCTAGAGGTAGAAGTAGAAAACTTGCGTTCAAATTCTTGCTCTGAAGCCACTGCATGTCTGAATCTTTTCATCATTTGTGACATTTTTCTTGCATGAATATAAAATTATGAGGAGAAAGACTGGGAAATATACAATGAGGTTATTATGCTGAGAGTGTATTTCAACTCTTCAAATGTACGAGAATGCCTCAGAGAAAGGAAACAACAAAGGATAGGGAGAATCCAAAAATCAAATGGAAAGAGTCAATCCTGTCAATGAATGAAACAAAACTGAGCCCAGCGGTATCTATGACCTCTGACTCTTAGCTCGTGCTTTGTGTTCCAGTGTTGACTTTTTCCATGTACCTTGATCTCCTCCTCTATGTAGAAACTAACCTCTGCCACCAGAGCCATCAGGATGGGCAGACTTGAGAGCAGAAAATTTGAGAGTATGGTACATTTGGGAATATCCCTTTTGTGTTATCAGAATATGTTTGGAAATAAATTCAATTTGACAAAAAGTGTCAAGCTCCTATTAAGTAAAACAAAGCTTGTCCTCTAGGAACAGAACTTAAGGAGGAGTAGGAATCTAACACATCCACAGCAGGTAAGGAAGCACAGAGCCTATAAAAAGTAATTAAAGTAACTTCAAGTGGAAAAAAGCAAAGAGAGTGGGAGAATCAGGAGATGGTCACTGAGCTGCAACTGGAAGCGTAACTGGGAGTGCATCAGTGTGTAGCCGAGAGGACCTGGACCTGAAAACTCAGCTCTTCCCCTATCTGATCAGGCCAGATTGGGGTTGAATTTATCTTCCTTGGTTAACCCTTTCTTTTCTGCTCTACTGCTCTCCAACACACAGCAGAACTTGAATTCTATCCTTGAGTATGGCCCCTTGAGTATAGAGTTATGGATTTGAAATTAGAAAGCCCCATCTTCATGAATTCAAATTTAGCTTCAGATACTCTTTAACTATATAATCCTGGATAAGTCACTTAACTCTGCTTGCCTCAGTTTCCTCATCAATAAAATGAGCTGGAGAATTAAATGGCAAACCAATATCATTGCGAAGAAAATCCCAAATGGGATCATGAAAAGTTGGACATGTCTGAAACAAATGAGCAATAAATAGTGCTCGCAGTTGTGATAATGATTGTGATAAAACACTTTTGTGTTATAAGAAATGAAAAGTGGAATGCTTTCAGAAAAATCTGAGAAGATTTATATGAATTGATGCAAAGTGAAGTGAGCAGAATCAGAACATTGTACAAAATAAAAATGTGTGATGATCAAATGTGAATAATTTAGCTATTCTTAGCAATGATCCAAGACCCAAGACAATTCCAAAGATCTTATGAAAAATGCTATCTACCTCCAAAGGACAAATTGATGGTATTTGAATGCAATGAAGTAGACTTAAAGAAACTCAAAATTGTGTTTTTTTTTACTTTTTTTTTGGTAACATGATTGATATAGAAATATATACTGCATGACTGTATTCTGTAACAAATTGCTTATCTTGGGATGGCTAGATGGCATAGCAGATAGTGTGCTGGCCTTAAAGTCAGGAGGACCTGAGTTCAAATCCAGTCTCAGATATTCAATACTTCCTAACTGTGTGACCTTGGACAAGTCATTTAATCCCAATTGCCTCAGCAAACAAACAAATGAACAAAAAAAAAACACAAATTGCTTGTCTTCTCAGGGGAGAGAGGAAGAAGGGATACATATAATTTGGAACTGAAACTTTTAGACATGAATGCTAAGATTTGTTTACATGTAATTGAGAAAAATAAAACATACACACATACATACATACATATATACATATGTGTGTGTATTGCTCCACTGCCTAGTCTTATCTCTGCCATTTTTATTTGTACTATTCTTTTGGAACAAGAAAATTCAGCCATCAATCTCCTAGTGTTTGAGATATCTGTGAGATTAAATATGGTCCTTGCATTATTGACTTTTATTTTCCTCATTTTTTCCTTTTGTGAGGTAATTGGGATTAAGTGATTTGCCCAGGTTTATACAGCTAGGAAGTATTAAGTGACTAAAGCTGGATTTGAACTCAGGTCTCCTGACTCTAATACTGATGCTTTATCCAGTGCACCCTTTTGCTTAATATGGTATCTGGTACATAGTAGGCACTTAATAAATGCTTATTGATTGACTATATCACTCTCTCTCCTGTGTTCCACCTTTATCATCATCTTTTGGCTTTTGATTAGAGCCATCTGAAGGCTTGGATTTTATTCCTGCTTCCATTTTTTGATTAGTCCCTTTCAAATTTTGCAGATCTCTTCCCTCTGTTCTTCTTACATGATACCTATGATATATATTTATGAAGAGAGAGATGTAGTGTTAGTGTTCGCTTCCTCTTATAATTTGTACAGAAATGCAGGCAAATACATCTGTGTAATCCCTTGGTAATGCACTGTTCATTGGTTTTAAAATTCTCATCTTTGTGCTCCTTTCCAAAACAAATTTCTCTCCCTCTTTTCATTATCTACATCCTGTATTTACTCTAGACTTTTAGTCTCTGATTTATAGTTCCTATAATTATCTGGTTTCTCTCTTATTTGCATTTTTCATGCAATCAAAGCATTCGAGATGTCTAATTTAGGCTCTCCCCTTTAGGCCTTTACTGCCATTGTCTTGTAAGGCTTACCCCATGGACTCCCCTTCTGCCTTGTACCAATTGTTATGGTGTCAGAGGACACTGACAGCATAGTGGGTCCCTTTCTATTTTTAATTATGCAGCCTGCCACTGATTTATATGTTCCATATTGACCATCCCTCCCCTTACATTTATTTAGAAATCTCCCTGTTTCCATACCGTCCCACTCGTTCCCCAGGGCTTCCAGCTCCTTTGCCCCCAATATAGGACAGGCAGAATTTTCAAACACCAAATCCCACAGGACTCATCTAGTTAATGGTTCCCTTCTCTCTTTACTGACAATTTGTCTTCATCCATAGGAGCATTCCCAGGAGAACCTCCTTCCATCACCAAAGTAAGGCCTTCTTCCTTTCTCCATTATTTTCTAATCTTTCTCTCTTTTTTCTCACTCGCTTATAGAATCTTCTAAGACATAAAGGTCACTTTTCCCTCATTGTTAGCCTTTGATTTGATCCCAGCTCATCACATATTCTTCTCTATCTTCCTCCTTCCTTCCTTCTAGTTACCTTCTTATGTTGTCATGTAGTCCTACAAAAAAGCTTTGATTCATCTGTAAGCAGGGTGTTGCCAAGCTCTGTACATTATCTGTACACTTTCTGCCCTCTACTAGATTTCTACTTACATCCCTCCTTCTTTCTGTGCATTTAGAAAGACATATCTTAGTGTTCTTTCATTATTACTCTGGTGCTGCTGCTGCCCTTGCCTGCTGCATTTATTTACCTCTCCTGCATTTCCATTGTTTGGGGGTGTTTCAGAAGCAAATAATCTCTTCACTTATCATTTTATTTCTAAAAATGTTTCAAGTTTTTTTTTTTTAATAACAGAACCATCTTTTGCCCTGTATGGTTAAGCTCAGAATTTTCAGAATGGGTCCCCCTGGGCTGCATCTTGATTGCCAATGTTCTTTGGAACACATTTCTTCCCTTCCCTCTTCCTTTTTTCTAGTGGATGCAGAATAGTCTTGATTTTTCAAATATCTTTTCCTTTGTTTTTGAAAGTTTTTCTACTGATGGTTTTCTGAATTTGTTATTTCTGAAATGAATTGCTAAATTTAACTGTCATATCTTTTGGAATTTTGGGGAGCCTTGGGATTTGTTCTGGAGGCAATTTTCTTTCTTTTTTAAAAATTTTATTTATTTTATTCTGAACTTAAGAAATTAAACAGGTATTTCCATAACACAGTAGAAAAGAAAAGATAACTGTACAAGAAACTTTAAATCTGTTAGGCACAACTTGCTATTCTTTTAAAATATACATTAAAGTTATGTAACTTTTTTTTCCTCTTCCTCCCTACCCTAGAGATCAGATACAAATATATAGAGAGATGTAAAACCACATATATATATATCTGTATACAGATATATATATATATGCTTCTATTTATCAGTTCTTCCTCTGAGTACAGATAACACCTTTCTTCATATATTCTTTATATTTATAAAAGTAATTTATTATAATATAGTAACAGTATTTATAATAATCAAAATGACTTAGTCACTCAAAGTTGCACTTACAACACTGTTGTTGTTACTGTATACAATGAGAGGCAATTTTTTGTGTTCAAAAATTCTGGGCAATTCTCTCCTATTATTTCCTTCATTATGATGTTAACATTTTTTGTTCTTTCATGTTCTGAGAGTCTTATGATTTTTAGGTTGTGTCTACTTTTCCTTTCTTTGAGATCAGTATGATTTACTTCAAAAGACCATACTTTCTTTTAATATTATTTTTGCCTTACCTTCTAGATTGTCATTTACTTTTATATATTTGTATTCCTAATCTATTCTCTCTCTCTCTCTCTCTCTCTCTCTCTCTCTCTCTCTCTCTCTCTCTCTCTATCCCTCTCTCTCTCTCTCTCTCCCTCTCTCTCTGTTTCAATCTCTCTGTCTCTGTCTCTGTCTCTTTTTCTCTCTCCTCTCACTTTAATGGTGATTCCAGTTTTTCTATTCTGAGTACTCTTGTTGTGCAGGACATAAATTCTGCTCTCATAACTCCCATTTCTCTTTTAAATCACCTAGGTACAGCACATTCTGGTTCTATGTTCTTCTCAAATTCCAGAGTATTCTTTTTCATTAAGGATTGCATCATTTTCCTTTGTTTTTCAGTATTTATTCATAGATATCTGAATGTAATCCTAGATCTGGAGGTCATATTTCCTTCTCTTGTTACTGCTTTCCTGTTGATTTATCTGGTTGTGTTCAAGGTCTTCGTGTTTTCTTCTTCTTGAGACCTTTGATTATCTGAATCTTATTTCCCCCTTTATTTCCTTTTCACTCACTTTTTGACTCCCCTTCTCTTACTGTGGTTTCGTTGGGGGCTGAATCTCAGAGTACCATAGATTCCTTCCATACTGAAATATTCCTGATTCACCAATCTAGGTCTTTGATTTAACTAACTTTTGGGTTATCAGAAATGCCCCTGGTTGTGTGATAAGCTCTTTCCCACATGCTTAGTAGAATGCTGCATACATAGCACCCCACTCCAAACACAGCTATATATGGTGTCCTATTCTGGTGATAGCTCCCACTTCCTTGGTTTCTCAGTTCTCATATCCTGGCATTGGCCTTTTAGTGCCTATTTCTCTGGCACCAGAAGTTTTTTTTAGTAGTACAGGCTGCAGACCCTACGAAACTTTTGTTCCTGAAGGATTGTGGTCTGCTTGTGTAGTCTCACTGCTTGTGAACATGGGAGGTGGAATGGGGTCCTGAATGAATTCATTATCTAGAAGCATTAGTTCATGGCTTTTTAAAGAACCTTCTTTTGGATTCTTGGTGTCCTAGACCATGATGTTTTTTTTTTTTACCATTGATGCATAATTTATTTTTGGAGAAGTTTCAAAAGTCATAGCATTAGAGAAAATATTTAATCTACTATTTTGTCATTTATGTGACACAGAAGTTTCAATTAGCTTTTACAAAGGGATATTTACTGAGAAAGTATAGTAAGCACAGCAGTGGGAGACAGTAGAAATATGTTCTTTATATTTACTTATGTCAAATGGAACAGGCATTAATTTTATTCTGCTTGATCCCAGAAATAGGAACAATGGGTAGAAATATAAAAAAGAAAACAATAAACTTATATTAGAAAAAAATGAGCAGTTAGAGTTGACCACAAATACAAGAGGCTACTTTGAGTGACTTTGAGTTCTCCTTCACTATAGGTATTTAAAGAAGGTTGGTTGACCATTGGCTGATCATAAAGCAAAGGGCATTCATGTTCAGATAAATGTTGGATTACTTGGCTTCTGAGATAGATTTTTATCCTAAAAGCTTCTTTTGCTATGATTCTCATTCTCTTTTCGAATGTTGGTCCTTCTAATGTTAAGTTCTCAAATTATTCCTCATGATTCTTTGAGATAACTGATACAAGTGTGACCATTTATATTTTAAAGTGAAGAAACTGAAGTTCAGAGAAGTATCACCTAGTTAGCCAGTGAATCAAAGTGAGACTTGAACCCAGAACATCACACTTTAAGTTCAATGAAAATTTCAGCAGGACATATGGTGTCTTATAGTATATGACATCATGTTAACTTATGTCTTATGAGTTGATGAAGGCAGCCTTCTGGCTATTTTTCCCAGGATCCCACTTGATAATGTCTGCCTGAGCAATAGAGCAATGAAGTTTGGCTTTGGTTGAATGGGAAATAGGCTTTTCACATACTAATTGTGCTCAGGAGCCTTTGGAGCCTCAGCACCTGCATAATGACCTGCATAAACTATTCTGTTCAGATTAGAAATGCTTCCTATTGAGTATTTTATAGGCAGTATTTTTAGAAGTCATTGATTTCACACAGGGAGTGCCCCATGTAATCTAGTTTTCCGCATTCATGTGTGCTTGAGCGCATTTTCCTCTGGTTTATTGGGAGGTTAAAGGGGAGAAGAAAAATCTATACTGAGACAGGGAGCAGAAGACTTTGATCTAGTTCTAGCTTTGCCACGTACCAGCTGGGCCAGCTTCAGTTTTCTCATCTAATACATATAGTGAACTAGGTGATTTGCTTATTTTCTACCTTAGAAAACCATTTCATGTTTGATGCAGGTCATAGGAACAAAATCTTTTAAAAAGGAGTATCGGGGGTGGCATGTAGATTGAAACAATCTAAAACAAATCTGAAACAAATGATTGTTGAATAAACATGGGTTCAGATCTGGCTCTAAAATTTAATTTCATCCACACTACTCAAGACTGGTACATTTATTTGTAACAGGTACCCACTCATTTTGTCTAATTTAGTAGAAAAGCACACAACTTCTAGAATCTAGGAGATTCTAGAATCTTATGGAGAGTCTTCAGGGACATTATGTTGGAATAATCATTGAGATCAGAAAATCTATGTTCATGTTTTAAAGATATAGAGGATTTCATGGAATTGAGATGTTATTTAATTCACTAGCACAGAGAGTGAGTTATCATTATCATTGTTTTTTAGCTTTGAATTGAGAATTTGTAGAAAAAATTGGAAAAGAGAGATTTCCCTTATTGGTGTAAATGCATGCGTACATTATAGTTTAGGTCTTGTGTCCCCTAGAGATACACCTTATGACTCTTTTCTAGTAACAAGTCTCCTATGAATATAATAACATGTTACAGTGAATAGGCCATGGGACTTGAAGTCAAGAAGTCTTGGGTTCAAATATTCCCTTAGATTAATTTTGTCTGTGTGAAACTGGATGAAATCCCTGAACTTGCCTTAACTTCTGTTTCTTCATATGTAAAATGAAGGTGTTGGATAGATAGATCAATAACTTCTAATGTATCTTCCAGGTCTGTAATTGCATAAAGATCACACAAGACTACTTAATAGACATAAAAAGATACTCTTTAAAAACAATCCTATCATTATCAATATTAATATTGTTTAATATTGTTTAAACAAGGCAAAATCATTTGATACCTTCACAAGAATCTTTTTTGAGTACCTTTATATAGCAGGTATCATACAGTTATTAGAAAGACAAAGAAATAAAGCCATCCTTGCACTCAAGGAATCTGTATTCTACTGGATGGATAAAACTTACACTCAAGAAAGATGGTGGTCTCCACTATCTCAATATAGTTTTAAGCTTCATTACCTTCAATAGCTGAAAATTGCACTAAGATGTTTGGGACACCCTATAGTAAAGAGGAGTATTTCTGCAAGGAAATACAGAAACAGAGGGTGATGTCATAGTGGAAAACTTGTAGGTAAAGATAATGAGGTTGAAATAAATGTATTATTATTGTTTAATTATTGTACAGACTACTTGAACTAAAAGAGGAAAGAGATGAGAAATTGGGAAAGAAATCACTAATCTTCTGGGAAGGGATCACAACACATTGATGGGTGAACTTCATTTATCCTGGCATCTGGTGAAGATCTTACTTGGCACAAAGAAAAGCTGTTAAATTTCTTGATTTGTCTTAATAATTAATACTTAACAAATTTCATTATTAAAAAGGTAGAAGAATCAACCAAAGGAAATTGTGCTCTGGATATGATTCTCATCAGTAGGGAAGAACTCCTTGATGGATTGAGAATGATAGAATTGTAGAGGGGAAAGTGATTTCTCACTTCTAGGATCTGTGATGAAGAAGGCAAAAAATCCAATTGTAATCTGGAATGACCCTTGATAGAACAGATTTCTCATTGGGAAGTTCTTTGGAAGTTTAGTAAGGGTCTCAGAGACTAGAATTCTATAGAGTATGTAGTGGGAAAGGAACAGGGATCTCTCAAGAAAGAAATTCTTAATAAATAAGGAAAGAAAGAAGTCTTTAAATGTATTATGTGCCAGGCACCATATTAAGAGCTTTATACATATTATCTCATTTACTCCTCATAAAATCCTTGGGACATATGTGCTATTTTTGCTCTCATTTTATAATCAGAAAACTGAGGAGGGTAGAGATTAAATGACTTTCCAAGAGTTACACAGCTATTAAATGTCTGAGGTTGAATTTGAACTCAGATCTTCCTAACTTCAGATCCAGTGGTCTATCCATTGTACCATCTAACTAGGAACCACAAAGAACAAGACCTGAAGGAGAACAATTGTGTTAAGAATGAGAATTTGTCCAAAAGATTTAGAGTTGGAAGAGACATTTGGGTTCAATCCCCTCATTTTAAAGATGAAGAAACAGAGGAACAGATAGGCTAACTGACTTGGCAATAGTCACAACTAGTAAGCATATGAAACATTACTTGAATCCAAGTATTCCTGATTCTAAATTCAGAACTGTTCACTACTTCACACTGTCTCTGAGGAGCAATATAGATGCATAGAAAATGAAATTGCTAAGAGAGATTTTTAAAAGATATGTTCAGAAAATAGCATCAAAGACATGTAACAGGATGAACATTAAAGTCTGGCACTGTCTTATATGATTAACATCAAGAGTGTTAAAACATAGAATGAACTTGAAGTAACTTTAGGAAACGAACAACAAAATGTTTTGGGATTTTAAAAAATCTATATTGGAGAAAAGAGAAATCTATATTGAAGACATAGGGCTGCTCTTTGGGGAAGATGGGATGATAATAAGTTATGGCAAAGGTGAGAAGGAGACAAAAGTACTCAAAGTTTATTTTCCTTCTAATTTCTCTGCCCAAAATGATCTCTGATCTAGAAAGGGCAGAACACACAATATCTAATAGAAAATTGATACCTAAGTGAAGTATTCAGATAGGAAGAAATCATTTAACACCCTTGATGAGTTCAAGTTACAGATCAGCTATATCAAAATATAGAATAACTGGGAGACTTGATTGTGGAACTAACTGTCAGTGATCCTTAAAAGATCATTGAGAATGGGACAAGTACTAGAGACTGGATCAGCGCAAATGGTGATCTGATTTTGAAAACAGAAAAGAGAATTAAAAATTTTAACTATATGTTAATGAACTTGACCGTAATCCCAGCAGAATTCTCGTACATATCATGAAAAAAATGTGAATACCTAGAAAAAGGAAAAAAAAAGTGATTCAGGTAACCTTCATCAAGAACAGATCACTCCAGACTAACCTGACTATTTTTGGACAGTACTAGGCTATTGGATTAGAGATACACAAGAGAGCTTGCTTAGATATTATTAAAGCAATTGACAAAATCTTTCATACTTTTCTTGTAAAAAGATAGTGATATATGGACTAGATGACAGTACAGTTAAGTGAATTTGGAACTAATTGAATGGTCCTACCAAAGAGTGACAGACCTGTTTTGATATTTACCTGGAATTAGGCTCCTGGTGCAGGGATTTGTGCTCAGTTCTTTTCTCATTGAGATTTTTTAAAAACTAATGATGGATATAGATGCAGATAGAGAGAAATAGATGCTGACACTATCTTACTTGCAGATGATATACTGGGACAGTGATCTAACAGGTTGGATGATAGAGTCAGAATCCAGAAAGATTGGTATAGAACACAAGAGTGAAATCTAATATATATTCTAACCAAGATAACCATGAAGTCTTACATTTATGTAAGGGTGGGATCATTGAGTCAATCAATCACTTCACTGTGCTTAAAGTCACTAACAAAATACTGTAGCCCTGATAATCTAGTCAAGTAAGAACATCTGCCTGGACATTCAGGCAGTCTCTTTTTTCCCAAATGAAGTAAGCTAATTCAAAATCTAGATATTTACATTTCTGGCATTGGAGAAGAAAGAGCTATTTCAGATAGAACACTGAGAAGTAATAACTTGGGTGTGGGGGATGACCTTGTGAACTTCACAGAGTTTTGGACTTGTCATTGACATCCTAACATCAAACCAAGAATAACAGTGATTGGAGGCAATATCTACATTGGGAGTCAAGGACAAACAAAACTCAACTTCAGATCTTTCCAAGGAGTTCAGCAGAAAACTAGACCTAAGGGAAATATCTTGCTTATTCTCCATCATCTTGGATCCAAGGGAAATATCTTAAGTGCCTAAGCAAAGCAATTCCAGGATCTGTAAATTATGATATGATGGAATAATTTATTTAAAACTGAAAGGGAACTTAGAGGAGACATAGTCTAACTTCATTCCTTTCATTTACACATGAATAGATTGAATTATATAGAAGTAAGATGACATGCCCAAGGTCACGCAGGAAGCAGACATCAATTTTGAAGTAAATCCTCTGACTCAAAGTCAAGTTTTCTAATACACATGATGAAAAGTAAGAAAAATAAAAATGGTTCACTTGGGAACATAGGAGCCTTAGAGAGTACAAGCTTTATCATTTTCAGATTCAAAAGTGGTCTCACATGGGACAGAGATTAAACTTGTTTTATTGGTCCCAGAGAGCAGAAGCAAAAGAATTGGGTGGGCATTGATAAATGTCAGGTTTAAGCTTAAAGTAAAAAATACTTCTTAACATTTAGAGTTATCCCAAACAAAATGGGGCAGCCCCAGACTAAAGATGTCTTCAGTCAAAAGCTGGCTGACTAGTTGTTGAACATGACATAATGGGGATCCTTTGTCAAGTATCAGACTTCTGCCACTTCTGAAGAGTTGAGATCCCATAATACTGTGATTCTACAATGATTATTGCCCTTGAAGTACAATTGGATGCATAGTACTAGTACATCAGTGGATAAAGCTTGGGCAGACTCTGCCAGATGGACAGTGAACTGGGACCAGGATTTTATGGAAGGAAGTACACATGGTTTGTTGAATTAGGGACTTGATTAGCATTTTTAACAGTTACAAACTGCTCCATGAAAATGAGGTCCATATCTGTATTAACAATATTCTTCTGGTGCCATATTTGGAATTATATTCTGGGCTGCAATCTCTAATGAATTCACATTGTTGGGGACTCAGAAAAGAATAGAGAGACAATTAGTGTTCATAAATAGAGAGCTGATATTCTTTCTATTCTTTGTCCTGGTCAAATTATATCTGTATGATTTTGTTCAGTTTTGAGCACAATATTTTTGGAAGAGAACTGATAAGCTAGAATGTTCAGTGGAAGGTGTCAATGATAACAGAGGTCCTTTGCATCATGTATATAAGAATTTGTTGAATAAAAGGGGGAAGCTTAGCTTACTGAACACATAATTTAAATAGGAGCAAGGGATTTTTGTTAAAAAATGAAGAGCTCTCAGGTGGAAGAGATATCAAATTTGTTCTGTTTGGCCTGAGAATGAAAGCACATAAGCAAAAAGTCTCTTGTCTTGTCTTGTCTTCCTTTCCCTTCCTTTCTCTTGCCTTCTTTTGTCTTTTCTTCTCTTCCCTTCCCTTTCCCTTCTCTTTCCTTGCTTATCTTTGCCTTGTCTTGCCTTTCCTTCCCTTCTCTTGACTTCCTTTCTTTTTCCATTCTGTTACTGTTACTTGACTGTTTTGGAGGTCCCTTTCTAGATGCTGGTATTTGTGCCATATCCCTTGTTAGTTTGTAAATCCCTTGAAGGGAGGGAATAAGTCAATTCTAAATGCTTTAACTCCCCTTTACCCTTCCATAAAAGACAGATACTTACAGCATGCTTATGGCATGGAAATAAACTAAATTAGAAGTGAACTAAACTTTTCTTGTTTAAACCCTTTCTAAATTAATTATTCCTTTTGCTCAAATGCCTGGACAATGCCCAATAATTCAACGGGGACAAGAGAAGGTTTTGTTTTATTTTTTTTTCTCTTAGAGAAAAGATCACGTTTGGTGCATGTCCAATATTAAATTTCACTCTAATGTATCGCAGACTCTTTTTGCACTGAATATAGTTCTCCACACACTTCAGATCAAGGGCATTATTTAATTTTAGGAGTTCAACAAGGTGAGCCCATTTCAGAGCAGATATTGAATCTCAGCTGCAAGACCTTGGGAAAGAAACAAACATCTGCTGCTCTCTGGAACCTTTATATGACTCTGTCATTGTGTTGGGCTTTTTGAAAAGGACCTTGAATGTTGCTATGTCTCTCAACAATGCTGCTTCTGGGGTTTAGTGTATTTGAAGTGTTCATCTGGGTCCTTTATTTTGGGCACCAAAGCTGGCGTGAGTTAGGGCAATGAGATGTAAGAAAGAGTTAGTGCTGGCAGCCAGTGCTATAGAATGGAACAAAACCAAGCCCTTGAGTGCACTCATACAACATCAGGGAATAAAAGGATCAATAAATCAATCAATTAACAAAAATAAATTAAGTGCATATGATAGGCCAGGCACATTAATAGGTGCTAGGGATACAAAAATCAAAATACAAGCCTTTACATTATATGGGGAACAACAACAATAATAAATATAATGCATGTGCATGTATACATACATACACACATATGTATGCAATACACATATATAATTTTAAGATTTAAAGAGGACTTCATACATATTGTTATTGATCTTTACAACAACCCAGTAAAGTAGATGTTATCATTTTGTTAATTTTCCAGATGAATAAATTGAGCCTAGAGAGGGGTTATATTGCTTACTTAGAGTTACATAGCCACTAAATTTTTGAGGCAAGATTTGAACTCAGATCTTCAACTGCTTTCTTCTACTTATTGTTATTGTCATTGTTGGTGGCATTTTGTCCTACATTTTCTAATATTAATAATACAGTATGTTGTCTTGACTCTTAAATGAGATTAAATTTAAGTAAGGTATAGCTGTGCAGTCATCATACTTTTGGGGCAGATATTAAATGTAAACCATTTTGTAAGGTGTAAAATATTATTTCATACATATTTAAATGTATTTTATATAATCTGTAGGTAAATATTGCATGTAAACCACTTTGTAAAGTGCAAAAATATTATTTCATACCATTTAAATGTAGATATGTAGGGATCTATAGATGTTTATTATTATCATCATTGTTGTTTCTTGGTATTTCATCTCTGTAAAAGGCCTATAGAACCTGTCAAACTTTTTAGTGTCTGAACTTATCTGGGAGATATTTTCTGATTGGTTTCTTTTGTAGACCTATATATTTTTAGAGATTTAAAATATTATACTTTGCTGGAGCCCTTAGGATTAATGTGACTTCTAAAAATATCACACACATACACACACACACACACACACACACACACACACCGCTCACAAAAGTTAAAAACTCCTGGCAAAAAATCTGCCCTATATTTTGCAAGGTCTGTAGAGTTTTCCTAAGCAAGCTTTTACTCAAAGCTATTTTACTTCTAATTGCTGACTTTTCTTTGTGCTGATGGTGTCACAAGATTTGATGTTATCTTGTAATTATGGAATCAATAATGAAAATAATAAAAAATCAGTTCTTAAGAGATTGTCTCAGCATTGAGTCTGACAGTGGGGCATGAAAGGATCCTTATAGTTTTGGGACAGCTGTATCCAAAACCTATTACAAAGCCATCCCCCTTAGTTTAGAGATTCTCAAGCTAAAACTAGATTAAAATGCTATATTTTTTCATGAAAAAATTGGAGAAAACTTTAAAAATGTACACAAATGATTCATTTTTGCCATCAGGAAATACAATTAAAAGATCGTGTGACTGGTAGTCAGTGTCCTGAGACAGCAGCAAAAGGAGAGAGGGAAACACAAATAGAAGTAATGGTATTTAGTTAAGCTCATGTGGTAACTCATGGGTAAACCATACAATGCTGGTTGGAAGAGAAGTTCAGGTAATTTGACCTTATATTTTAAGAAAGTTTTCTGGGGGTCATTGAGAAATTAAGTGATTTGCCAAGGTCAAACAGCCAATTAGAGTTGGGTCTTGAATTCAGATCTTCTTGGATCTGACCCAGTTTCTAGCAATAATGCCCCATACTTTTGTCATGCTTCACAGTTTGCAGGAAATATTTTTTTCACATTTTTTTTCTACTTGAAAACATGACTCTAGTAATACTACTCTGAAAGGAAATATATTTTAAGGAACTCTTTGCTGCCATATAAAATATGAGCCATTATATATAAGAGAAAAAATATAAACTATGAATTGTGAGACTATCAAACTGGATCTTTGAGTCTTGTGAAGTTTGAGAATCATTAAATGTCCTTACTAAAAGATATTAGCTATCTGGAAAAAATGTGTAGGTAATAATAATAATGCCCATAGCAACTACTTTGTAGGGTTATTATTAGGCTCAAATGTGACAATATAAAGAAAAATGCTTTGGAGACAAAAAAGGAACATTAGGATGGAGGGAAAAAAAGAGACAAAGGGTTCACACAGCTCTTTCATACAACAAGTTAAAAACACTTCTATATGAGAGCAGAGTGCTTGGATTTTGCCAGTTTTCTATTCATATAGATCTAAAGACTCATTATTTGGTGGCTATGGGCAAATTGCTGTAGTGATATTTCCACATTTTCATTATTCACCTTGGTGATTAGATATTCTAGGTCATAATCTTTCATCCTTGGGGTACTGGGAAGAAATGTAATTTCCATGACCCACAAATGCATTGGGAGTACTTGCTACTGATGTTTTCTTCCTGAGCTCATAATGTTTGCTATGTTAAATATGTTTAAATTTGTTCATTTTTCTTCCTGAGATGAAAACTGCTGATTTGTTAGCAATTACTTGCCTAAATGGATTTCTTATCTAATAGTTTTGGGAGTTCTTGCCAATGATGGCGGTAGCAACTCTTTCAGGCGGGTCTATCCCATTTTATTTTCCAATATCATTCCTTCAAACTGCCAGGGTGTCCACCCAATGATCTGTAGTCTTTCCTTTCTTTTTTTCTGACTTTGAAAGCATGGAAGTGAACCCTCTGTCTATATGCTTGTCAGCCTTCAATATTGCCACACAACCAACCCATTTTCTCTACACTGCATACAATTACTTGATGACGTTCTTTTTTCCCATTCCTCCAAATGCCTCATTAATTATATGCTGCAGCTGCTCCCACCCACCCTGTACTTCTTATGTTACCTTCTGTTTGATATTCATTTTTTAGTATTTTAACAATTTCTTAGTTTAGAAAAAAATAGTTGCCAGTGGAAGGAGTAAAAAATTAGCAAAAGAGGGTGTCTAAGCTTGAAAGTGTTAGGAACTGAACCCTCCTCCTCCCTAAACCCACTATATTTCTGGGGGGAAGAGGAATCTATTTTTAGGACAAATTATACAAACAATACACCCCTAGGACCTTTCTCTGTACACGGGATCAAACATGGAGGTAATTATACTTCCAAAGTACTATAACAACTTCTTTTCAATGTGGGTCAAGTTTTCGTTCTGTAAATAACCTTGAATCTGTGGAATAAACCATGGATTTCTTTGGAAACTGATTTTTAAAAAATAATCAGAGAGAATATGAATAACCATACCATGGTTATTCTTGTCTTGTCCTCTGGCTATCAGTGTCTACTTAAATTTTTCTCTCTAGGTAGCTGAGTTTGTCTTATACAATGTATATCATATCCCAGAAGATTCCTGTAAATCCTTCCATTCAGCTTTGTTGTCTGTAACACTTATTACTGGTTCTATATTGGCACTAGCATTCCTTCCATTGACTGGTAACAATATTCTAGACTTTGGATCCCTGAGAGCTACTTCTGAGCAAACCTTTGACCTTTAAGGGTCTTCAAATCCCTTGAGAAAGTTGCACTCATGATGTACTCTCAAAAGAGAGAAATGGCAGAAGATGTTTTGGGCATAGATATCACCCCCAGTTCTTATTGATGCTCTCTGTGCCCCAGACTTCAGCCAGCTGGAGAACACAGCCTTTCCCACAACACTGGCCTTGAAAATGAAATAAGAGAGGAATAGACTTTAGAGCTCAGAAACAATTTAGGGAGAAGTTGAACCTGGAGATGCTCTGTTGGACTATGTGTCTCTTCCTCTTCTCTTACTTAATTCTGGATCATGAAATTTTGTTCAAATAGAACTGAAAAAGCTTGCTAGAGTGGAAAGAAAGCTGAATTTGGAGTTACAGAAATGTGGATTTTCCATTTTGGCTCTGCTGCTTACTACTACTCTGACTGCTAATTATAGTATTTCCACATTCTCATTTCTCATCATATGGACTGTATCACAATCTTCCATCCTTGAAGGACTGGAAGGAGATGAAGTTCCTTAAGTTTTGTAAAGCATTGTGACCTTGGAAAGGAGCTTTATTCATCAAGGCTCAGCTTCTACTTCATTTTCAAAATGAAGGTGTTATACTATATGACCTCTAAAAACAATTACAGCTCTAAACTGGGATGAAATGGTTCCCAGGTTAATCTTAAAGACATGGCTTCAAATCCTGTCTCATTATTTCTTTGGGTCTCAGTTTCCTCAATTGCAAAGTAAGGAAGTTGTATTAGATAATTCCCATACTTCCTTCTATCTCTAAATCTATAATCCTATGAAGCCCTACTTCTCTGTTCTTTGATTTTCTATTTCATACAATGAAAGACCTATTGTATGAGAGAGGGTGGTGTACTTTCCAGGCTTATTAGTTTCTGCTGCTCCTTTTCTGTTCCCACTGCCCAGTTGGTCTACCTTCTTTTTGCCTGTGTTAATTGGATGGTCACGCAGTATAATTTTCCAAAGATCTCTACATTCCCTAGAGATGACCCTACCTGCAATGACATGATTAGGGAGTCAACACTATTTCTTTTTTGTCTGGGCAGGAAGAAGTGACTCATTGTTCTCTATTAGAGTATGGATTTTCTTAAGAAGAAAGCATCTGGGGACATTTTAAATTCATTCATTTTGTATTCAAGCTACTACACAAAAATGCTATTGCTAATGATGCTGCCGAAGCTATTCAAGCAAAAGCATTTGTTTACTCTGGACAAATTGATAATTAGATTCTGATATCTTGCATTTTCATTTTATACCAGATGGCAGCTAATGTCCATTGTCCACTATAGTGTGCTGATTTTGTAAACCTTTGAGAAAATGAGTAGTTCAATTTTTATGAGATGCAGAAATAGAATGGACTATTTGCCTATTTAGAGATGGTTTGGTAGAGTGAACAGATCATCAACCTTGGATTCAGAAAGACCTAGAAACAAATTCTGCTTCTGACCCATCCTAGCTGTATGATTGTGGATGATTTACTCTCTGTTTTGAACAGCTCTTTGACTATAAATTACAGGCTACTTTCCAAAGTTCATGGGGAAAACAAGGTTCTATACCACAAGCTTCCTACATGATCAAATTTACATATCTGGGAGGAAAGCACCAGTATGTAAAGCCCCATTATTAAGCACATTGCTGTACACATTAAATTAATTTGATGCAGATTTTAAATTGTCTTCAAATCAATTTATTAAGTTCCAACTATATTTCAGGCCCAATGGGAGTTAAGGACAGGAAAAAAAAAACTAATATCTATATCCCAATATGGGAGGGAGAGATGCACAGTTAAGTATACATGGCCCAGAACCTTTAATCCTTTACTTTACTTACTAGATCAGGTGCAAATTTATCATGTCAAAAAGTCCTCTCTATGGTTTGTTTAGCTTTTCATCCCAGTTTCTTCTGGGATCCTCAGAATATAGTTTGTGCCTACATATGTGAGTAAAATAGCCTTCACCCACTCAATTATTTCCTAGCCTTTAACTGCTGAGTGGGTATTACCTCAGATAAATTGAGACCTGGCAAAGCCCTTAGCTTAAAAAGGCTAAGGTCTCCCACTGCATCCCCGGCCAGCTCCAGTCATCCTCAGCTGTCTTGACACTGGACCCTGATGATTCTGGAGGGTAGAGTGGGGTTGATGACTTAGCCTAATTCTGCCTTATGTGAATCCAATTCAATTGCAAGTCAAGATGTCATCCTCCTAGTACCATTGGTCCTCTTAGAGAACTACAGACAAACAACAGAGCACACAGTTCATAATGAGTTTTTAACATTTCATATTGCAAAAGGCTCAAATAACACAAAAGGGTACAAAAGAACAGCAGAATTATTCTTCTCTTCTAGAAAAATTCCATTTAATTTAGTTTAATTGAATTTCAGTATTCCACCCCCTCACCTACTTTGTGTTTTGAATTTTTTGGTGGGGAAACCATGTAGACTAGGACTCCGTGTTTGGAATGACTCAGAGAAGGGGTGGGAAATATATGGTTCAATCTCTTCTCCCCAGGAAGCTGGGTTGAGGAACTTGTTTCTAAACTTCCTTTTCTCTTTGTAAGATACTGGGTTCAGGATTCAAGTGTGTGGCAATTAAATTGCTCTCAACTTTTGGTGTTATTTAGAGCATTACATGATTCAATATATATGTTCAAACTGCTTAGAAAATCAAAGCAACTAAGAATTGGAAGTGATTTCAAAGGTCAAAGGAATATGTGCTCAAGAATCCCCACTACAACATCCCTAATTGGCTATTTAACCCCTATCTGGAGATTTTCAATGATGGGGATGTTCCATTAATCATATATTATGCTCTCTGTCAGCTTTTATTTTCTTTACATTAATTTTCTTTCATTCTAAGTAGTTTCTTTCTTTTTTTTCTGAGGCAATTGAAGTTGAGACTTGCCCAGGTTCACACAGCTAGGGAATTTTAAGTGTCTGAGACCAGATTTGAAATCAGGTCCTCCTGATTTCTAAGTAGTTTCTAAAATTCTCATCCTTGCTTGGTATAGTTATGGCAAATTTGCCCACTAATCAAATTTTTTTTCTTGAAATGGTCATTGGACTATTGGATAGCAAAAAAATCTCATCTCCCTCTTTTAGAGCAAGACTGCATACATTTCCCCTGAAGGTTGTGGAAATACTCCAAAGATATTTCTCTATGGCTGTTAGTTTGGGATTCTATTCTAGTGTGGTTTCCCCATTCAATTACCAGGGATTGAACCACATTTCCATTTAACCAATTAACATGAATTAGCATTTACAAAAGGATATTTACTAATTACCATGTACCCCATGTAATTTATTATTTTTCTAGTAACAAGCATTTCAAAAGATAATCTTTCTCTCCCACAAATCCCTCCCCCTTATTGAGAGAGGGAAAAAGGGCCCTCAAAACAAAGCTGCACTTCAGCAAAAGAAATTCCCGCATTATCAAGGTCCAAAAGTATATTTCTTTCTCTATTTTAAGTCCATGCCTTTTCTGTGAGAAAGTAAATAGCATGTTTCATTTTCACCTTTTGGTTTATAATTTAATTGAAAAATTCTTCAAACTTATTTTGCAGTATAATATAATCATTGCATAAATTACATTGTGTCTGTTCTTTATTACTATACTTCTCTTTCTTGGTTCCACTCCTACATGTCTTACTGATTCTTTTCAACCTCTTTCAATGAATCTTGATCCAGGTCATACCCACTAACCATGGATATCCCACAAGGTTCTAGTCATTCCCATCCTCCTCTGAACCAGTTTGCTTTTGATCTGATCATCTCCCATGGATTTCAAATTCATTCCTATCATCAGCCATATGATCTTTATGCCTGTTTATGCAACCTTAAAGTCTCTTCTTCAAGTTTCACACCTCTGACTGTCCGTTAGATAATACTGAACTGGATGTCCCATAGACATCTTGAATTCAGTATGTCAAAAATAGAACTAGTCCTTCCTTCCCAAACCTCTCCCTTCCCAATTTCCCTAAAACTGTTGAGGACAATACCATCCTTCCAGTCATCTTTGATCCAAAACTAGTATGATTCTTACCTCTTCATCCCTTCTATTTTCTGACACTACCACTTACTTGGTGCACACCTTCATTGCCTCATGCATAGACTATTGCAATAAATTTTTGTTTGGTTTCCCTATTTAAAGTTCTTTCCACTCTAGGCTCTCTTCTACTTAGCTACCAAAATAATAAAGTGCATATTTGACCATGTAACCCCTAGCCCATTCATTTAATTTTATTGACTCCTCATTTCTTACAAGATCAAATATAAAATCTCATTTTGCTTTTAGACTCTTGATATCCTGATCTCCTCTGATTTTTCCATTCTTCTTACATTTTAATCACTTCATGGACTCTGTGATACATTGACACGAGTCTCGTTGCTGCTCTTCACATGAGATACTTCTTCTCTATTCTACATTTTAACAAGTTGTCCCCCATGCCTGTGATTATCTCTCTGCCCATATCTACATCCTGGATTTCTTGATGAACTTCTTAAAGTCTTGGTTAAAATACCATTTTCTAAATAAAGGATTTCCTAATTCTCTTTACTTCTAGTGTCTTTCCTCTGTTTTGATTGTTTCCAATTAATCCTGTATATACTTTATGTATTATTGTTTACATGTTATCTCCTTTATTAGATTGTGATATTCTTGAAAGTTATCACTGTCATTGGTCTTTCTTTGTATTACCAGTACTTAGTATAGCAAAGGCCACATAGTAGATATAAATGCTTATTGGCTGATCAACACCAAACTAGCAATAAACCACTAATCTCTGCATTTGGTTCTTGCTTAAATTCTAATTGGGGATCCTAAACACAAATTAGTTCATATGCTTTAAAATACAGAGTCTATTTAATAAGACTAAAAGACACTAGACTTTGAGTGAGGAAGATAGAACCAGATCATAACTTACTTACCAGACTTTTTGATTGGGCTAGCCATAGCTTTGAGCCTCTCTTGAATTTACACCAGAAACACTAATATTTTATAGACATAGAATGAAGATCAGATAAGATTATGGATTGTCATCAAGTTTGCAAATCCTATAGTAAAGCATAATGTCTGCAATTAATGTTATTATTCTCCAAAAGAGGAGTTGTTGAAGAATATGTACTCAGGAAAAACTAATTTAAAATACCACCTGTGTGATGTGGACATGAATAATGCTCTCAAATACTCTAAACCTCAGTTTTCCTTTTTATAAATCAAGGCTAATGCTAGCATTGTTTGTTCTGAAACATACTTATAATAATGTTTGTGAAATATTTTAAGTAAACACCAAAGTGCTAGGTAAATGACAATGACTCATACTTTATACTTGTATTGAAGGGAAGAGCCATATTATTACTGTAGATTAATGACCCTGGAGTAAATAATCTCTTTTTAAATGCTTCATGTCTGTTACATTGTGTAATGGGTACTATTTAATTATCTAAATTCAGTAAAATAGAATAACTGTCAGAAAGCACAGGAAAAAGTCCTAAGAGGGACATCAAACTTGTGAGTCAGATTTTAAGCCATTAGAATAGATGAGTCATTGAGCCCTTGGAAGAAAAAAAGGCTAGAATCAACCTCAAGAATACCAGAGCAGTCATGAATCAGTGATTTAGTAATATGTTTTTGTGAAGGACTGGCCACATCAGCACCATGGACAGAGGTTTATTTCAAATTGTGGTTTATGTCTTTTTATACCTCGCTATATGCATATATGCAATATATATATATATATATTAATGTGTGCATATCTACATATACATGCAATACAAATATAGAGAAGTGTATATATCCATAGATCTATGTACATATATACTCATATTTGTGTATATAAGTTTATGTACACACATATGTATATATGTAAAGTTTAAAGGGATTTCTCAGTATCCATATAGTCACATTCATGCACAAAAGTAATTTTCATGAATCTTTATTGGTTTACAGATTAAATATGCCTTTTTGCAGCTTTTGTCTATTGTATTTATTTTGCTCATATACCTAAACATATATACATATGTGTGCTTGTGTGTATGTGTGTACATATCAATATTAGCAATAAGGTTCTCAACCTTAGAGTAGTTTTCAATTCTCATTTTCCTTTATCTCATATATGTAATTGATATGCACACAACGCTGTACACATATACGGTTGCTGATTCATTAGCAATGAAATGTATTTTCTTAATTCTCTTTCTTCCCCAAATTAGTAATGTCTCAAGAATAATGGAAAGATATATCCATAGTAGAAATAAATGCACTGTAATAATAATAATAGCTACTAGCATTTATGGAGAATTTTTAGGTTTACAAAGCAATTTACAGATATTATTTCATTTAGTTCTCTTAACAGCCCTGGGATGTAGGAGCTATTATTGACTTCATTTTACAGAAGAAGAAATTAGACCCATATTCAGATTAAGTAGCTTGTTCAGTATCACATAGCTCATAAGTGCCTAAGGAACTCAAGTCTTCCTGATACCAATCTAGGACTCAATCCAATAGCATCATACAAGAAGTGATCAAAAAGAATAGAGTACTAATAATTGAAAATTTAAGAATATTTTGAATATTATAAATTACCTTCAGACATGATCTTTGAAGCTTGGGAAAACAACACCACCTTTTGAGAGAAGCTGCATGTACTAGACAGAGAGATGGCTTTGTAATTAGGAAGAACTGAATTCAATCCCCATCTCTGATGCTGACTGTTTGACTGTGGGAATTCACTTCAGTTGTCATTGTCAAAGACTACTCTCTAAGACACTGGTTCTCAAAGTGGGCTCCATATATCTCTTGAGGTTTGCAAGTTACTTCAGAGCATTTGGAAGGTCAAAATCTATTTTCATGCTTCTACTTAGACTGTATTTACCTAGTAAAATACATCTCCCTTTTCCAACTAAGTATCTATGTAAGGTCAAATATTCTTTATATGTTGTGTAATCATTTCTCAGCTGTGTTCAACTCTGTGATCCTATTTAGGTTTTTCTTGGCAAAGATGCTGGAATGGTTTTCCATTTCTTTCTCCAGCTCATTTTACAGATGAGGAAACTGGAGTAAACAGGATTAAGTGACTTACCCAGGGTTACACAGCTCGTAAGTGATTAAGACTAGATTTGAATTCAGAAAGATGAATCTTGATTTTCAAGCTGTCACTCTATCCACTGTAGTGCCATGTAGCTGTATTCTCTCACTTTCCATAAACTTCAACAAAAGCAACATAGCACAATAGATTCAATGCAGTAGCAGAAGGAAGAATCTAGCTATGTTTTATCTAGTGAGACATTAGAGATTTTCAAAAAGAATATAAAACAAAGCTACTCATTAATTTTCATTTTAAAAATAGTTTTTAAAAATAAATATTATAAAAACTTAATATGCATACACAATATGCATACATAATAATACATGAAATAACCATATATGATATTTGACAGCTTTATTATTTTAAAATGAATATACATGTTTTAACATTTATTGGTTTTAATTTATAATATGGTAAATATTTGCTGAATATAACCCATATCAACTAAATTTATTTGGAATCTTCCATAATTTTTCACAGTATAAAACTGCCCTGAGGTCAAAAAAGTTTAAAAATCTGTGCTGTAAAACAGCAAATTTAGAGAAAGCACCACTCTAATTTAATAGAAATAATTCCTCCCCAAGAACTTTGAAATAACATTGAAAATAATAAAACACTAATAACCATAATATCTGTAAATTAGCTGATGCTCATATTAATAGTTCCATTTGCAACTGGGAAAACTGAAACTCAGGATAAGTTAGCTGACTATAGTCAGAATGATGCAGCCTTATTCTTTACCAAGGCTAACCCTGCTACTTACTCAAGTGATCCCATTCCATCTGATTTCCTCCAACAGATTGCCCCTTCTGCTATCCTCATTCATTTATTTTCTTTCACTATTTACTTTCATTACTTACTGCCTACAAATTTGCCCAAGTTTCCCCTAATCTGAAAAAATGTCTCAATTTATCCAACCCTGTTAACTATCATCTGATATCCCATCTGCCCTTTGTAGCAAAACAATTCAAAAAGACAGTTTATGATAGGTACTTCAACTTTCTTTCCTTTCTCTTTTCTTTTTTGTGTTTCCATCTCCTTATTTTTTAATAATAATTGCTTATTTTCAAAATATATGCAAAGACAGTTTCCAACAATTACCCTTGCAAAGCTTGCTTTCAAAATTTTTCTCTCTTCCTTCTCCCATACCTCCCCAAGACAATATATGTTAAATATGTGCAATTCTTCTATACATATTTTACATTTATTATGCTGCACAAGAAAAATTAGATCAAAAGGAAAAAAATGAGAAAGAAAAAAAAAGCTAACAACAACAAAAAGGTGAAAATACTATGTTGTGATCCACATTCGGTCCCCATAGTTCACTTTCTGGACACAGATGACTCTCTCCATCATAAGTCTATTGGAATTGGCCTGAATCATGTCAATGTTGAAAAGAGCCCCATCCATCACAGTTGATCATCACATAATCTTGTTGTTGCTGTGGACAGCATTCTCTAGGTTCTATTCACTTCACTTAGCATCAGTTCACATAAGTCTCTCCAGGCTTTTCTGAAATTATCCTGCTTATCATTTCTTACAAAATAATAATAGTTCATAACATTCATATACCATAACTTATTCAGCCATTTCCCAACTGATGGTCATCCACTCAGTTTCTAGTTTCTTGCCACTACAAAAAGGACTGCCACAAACATTTTTGTACATGTGTGTCTCCTTCCTATTTTATGGAAGGATCTCTTTGGGCTATAGGCCCAGTAGAGACACTGCTGGATCAAAGGGTATGCATAGTTTGATAGCCCTTTCGGCATAGTTCCAAATTTCTCTTCAAAATGATTGAAACAGTTCACAACTCCACCACCAACATATTAGTGTCCCAGTTTTACCACAACCTTGTCAAGATTTATCATTATCTTATTCTGTCATCTTAGCCAATCTTAGAAGTGTGTAATGGTACCTTAATGTTGTCTTAATTTTTCATTTCTATGATCAATAGTGGTTTTTCTCTTTCTTTTTTTGCTGAGGCAATTGGGGTTAAGTGACTTGCCCAAGCTCACACGGCTAGGATGTGTTAAGTTTCTGAGGCCAGATTTGAATTTGGGTCTTCCTGACTTCAGGGCTGGTGCTCTATCCACTGCACCACCTAACTGCCTCTGATCAATAGTGATTTAAAACACTTTTTTCATTATGATTAGAAATGATTTCAAATTCTTCATCTGAAAATTGTCTATTCATATCCTTTGACTATTAATTGAAGTATGACTTGTATTATAAATTTGAGCCAATTTCCATATATTTTATAAATGAGGCCTTTATTAGAATGCTTGGATATAAAATTTTTTCCCAGTTTACTGCTTCTCTTCTAATCTTGTCTGCTTTGGTTTTGTTTGTACACTTTCTAATTTAATATAATTTTTATTATATTATATATATTATACATATAATATATAGATATAAAATACATATTATATATGTTACACATATAATATGTAGATACATAATATATAGAAATAAAATCCATTTTGCATTTCATAATATTCTCTCTAGGTTTTCTTTGGCCATAAATTCCTTCCTTCTCCATAAATCTGAGAGGCAGACTACCTCTTGTTCTTCTAATTTGCTTATAGTATCATCCTTCATGTCTAAATCATGAACCCATTTTGACTTTATCTTTGTATAGGGTATTAGGTGTTGGCCACTACCAAATTTCTGCCATATTATTTTCCAATTTTCCTAGAAATTCTTGTCAGATAGTGAGTTCTTTTCCCAGAAGCTGTGATTTTTGGATTTATCAAACACTGGATTACTATAGTCATTGACCACTGTGTCTTGTGAGCCTAACCTATTCTACTGATCACCTACTCTATTTCTTAGCCATTACCAAATGATTTTGATGACCACTGATTTATAATATAGTTTTAGGTCTGATATAACTAGATCACATTTAATTGCATTTTTCATTAATTCCCTTGAAATTTTTGACCTTTTGTTCTTTTAGATGAACCTTGCTATTATTTTTTTAGCTCTCTAAAAGTAATTTATTGGCAGTTTGATAGATATGACACTGAATAAGTAGATTATTTTAGGTAGAATTGTCATTATATTTCATTATATTACCTCAGCCTACCCATGAGCACTCCAGTGGTTTAGATCTAACTTTATTTGTCTAGAAAATGTTGTAATTTTATTCATATATATTTTTTTTTACTTTCTCTTGGCAGGTAGAATCACAAATATTTTATATTTTTTCTCTTTTCTTAACCCTTTGCAATCTGGCTTATGATTTTATCCTTCCATTGAACCTGCTGTCTATAAAGTTTCTAGTGATCTTTTTGTAACCAAATTCAATGGCCTTTTCTCAGTCTTCATTATCCTTGACTTCTTTGCAGTCTCTGACTCTATGGATCTCTCCTCTTTGATACTTTTTTTTTCTCTATGAGATTTTGAAGTACTCTCCTGGTTTTCCTCCTATCTTTCTAACTGCTCCTTCATTGTCTCTTTTACTAGATTCTTCTTCAGATTATGCTCATTAACTATAGATGTCCTTTAGAGTTCAGTTCTGGTCCTTTTCTCTTTTCTCTCTATACGTGTTCACTTGGTGATTTCATCTGCTCCCATGAATTTAATTACCATCTCTATGTTGATGATTCTAAGATCTACATTTTTTTTGCTCCAATGTCTCTACTGATCTGCAATCTTGAACTAATTGCCTTTTCAGACATCTTGAACTGAATATTTAATGGACAACTTAAACTAAACATGTCTAAACAATCCTTATTATCTTTCTCCCAAACCCTTCCCCTTCTAAATTTTTTATTACTGTAAATAGCAATACCATGCTGTCAGTTCCTTAGGCTCACAACCTAGGAACATTCTGGATTCCTCACTATCTCTCACCTGAGATGTTTTTTTATTTTTTTTTTATTTTTATTTTTTTGCTTTTTGCTGAGGCAATTGGGGTTAAGTGACTTGCCCAGGGTCACACAGCTAGGAAGTGTCTGAGACCAGATTTGAACTCAGGTCCTCCTGACTTCAGGACTGGTGCGCTATCCACTGCGCCACCTAGCTGCCCCCTGAGATGTTTCTTAACCTTGTTAATTTTACTTTTGCAACATCTCCTAAATGTGCCCTCTTCTCTCTTCTGACATTACCTTTCTAGTGAAGGACCTCATCATGTCACATCTGGATTATTGCAATAACCTGATGGTGGTCTGGCCCACTCCAATAAATCTTTCATTCATTCACTAGAGTGATTTTCCTAAAGTACAGGTCCAAACACACCACCCCCATCGCTCAATAAATTCTAATGACTTTTAAATTACCTTCAGCAGCAAAATGCTCAATTTGACATTCTAAGTTTTTCATAATCTAGTCCCCTCTTTCCTTTCCAGTCTCCTTCCACATTACTCCTTGACATGTACTCTTTAATACAGTGATACAGGCCTCCTGGCTGTCAACAAGATACTTCATCTCTTGGTTCTGGGCACTCTCTTGTCCTGCATGAATGGAAGATTCTCCATTCTTCTCTGTGACTACTGATCTCTCTGAATTATTTTAAGTTCCAACTAAAATTGCACCTTTTTCAGGAAGCTTTGCCCAAATCCTCAGCACCTTTCCTCTCTTAATTTTTCTCTTAATTACCTTGCATATAGTTCTCTCCATATATATTTCTTTGCATTTCTCCTCCTTTTGATTGTATGTATGCTCTTTGAGGGCAACTTAAGAAATTGTTAAGCTAAATTAAATTGTACACTGTTAGCATTCCCCCAAAAGCAACTATATAAATAAAATGAATTAATTTTTTAAAAGACGTAGTTATTGGTTAAAAAGATTTAAGTATCTTAGTTTATATAAACTTACTTAAATTGTTTTTTACTTTTTTGTATTTTAAGTGCATGATATGGTGTCTAGCATACAGTAAACACTTAATAATGTTTATTGATTGATTGAATAAGAGGCAGGCCCATTGGGAAGGCAGTGAGTTGGTGTAGTGTGTGGAGCAATAGATTTAGAGATTGGAAGATTTGAGTTCTATTTTGTATCAGGCACTGACTTCCTTTGGATCTCTGGGTAAATCATTTGAACTTTCTGGGCTACAGTTTTTTCATCTGAAAATGGGGATAATAATAATAAGAATAATATTTATCTTTTGGATTATTGTCAGGCTTAAATTGAAATCCCACATGTTCATTATTTTGCAAATCTTAAACAAAATATAAATTCTAGTATTATGAATTTAGAAGAAGGGAATAATAATAATAATCTGAATCCTACATTGTGTCCATGAACTATTAAAAGTAACATAAAAGTACTTTATGAAGAATTTACAGAAAGCCAGAAAATTGCATAGAATGAAGTGGTATGAGTGGGCTGTGATATGCAATCATAGTGGGAGTACTGATACTTAAGAAATCCCATATTCTTTGAGGTAATAATGTATGACTTAGGGAATGGACTGAACTGATCCCTACAAAACAGTGTGTATCCCTTATAACAAGAAGCAGGAGGTACCCATGGACCAGCTGCCTCAGTCAACCTTTTGATTGAAAAACAGATAATATGCTTTCTACTATAGATCCAAATGATGGCCTCCCAGTAGGTGACTCAGGCACTAGTAATACTTATCAGAATTATAAAGGCCAAACCTGTCTTGTCCATTAATTTATCATGTGGCTTGGTTATTCCAGCAGCTAAGTCTCCAATCAGTCAACATTAAAAAGCACGTACAACTTGATGTATCAGGCATTTTTCTAAGCACTGGAGATAAAAGTCAAGATGAAAAGACCCTGGTCTCAGGTTCTTTTTTTCTCCATGGAATATCTGGGAAGTAAACATACACACATACATTTAATTATAACATCTAGGGGAACAGATCAAACTCCATGCAGGAGGTGTCACTTGAACTAAACACTGATGGTTTAGTTAAAAGCCACAATGGGAAAAGAAATGTCTATTCTAATTGTAAAAAGAGACCTTAGCAAAAAACATAGCATCGGGAGATAGTGTGATGTGCAAAGAACAATATAAAGACCATTTTTCTGGACTGACAAATATATGAAGAAGAGCAATGTTTTAAAATGATGGAAGAACAGCTTGGAGACAAGTTGTGAAAGACTTTAAAAGGCAATGGTGTATGTGTGTTGTATGGGAGTAAATAAGAAACTACTGCTTATTATGGAGCAAAGTAATCACATATTCAGGCGTGGGTTTTGGGAAACTCACTTTGGCAGCATACTGCACAAGTTGGATTGGAGGGGGAAAGAGAAAGAAAAATCAATCAGGTGACTCTTAGAATAGTTCAGTGAAAGGTGCTAATGGGATGTAATGAGGGGTAGTATAATGAGGAGGCAAAGGGTGAGAGATATGAGACAACAGCTAGAATTTATATAGTACTTTAACACTTACAAAACTTTTAAAATTTTTATCTCATTTTATCCTCACAATAAACCTGGAAAGAGGGTTATGTTATTATCCTGCTTTTGCAGATTGGGAAGTGAAGCAGACAGTTTAAGTGACTTGCCCAGCTTCACATAACTAGTAAAGCTCTGAGGATACATGTGAAGTCAGATCTTCCTATCTCTAGGACCAACAATCTGTCCATTGTATTGTAAAAATAGAATTGCCACTACTTGGCATTTCATTGCATATATGTGGTGAGAGATAGTGATCAGTGAAGATGACATAACAGTTGGGAACTTGAGTAACGTGAATGAAGAATGACAGTTCCCTCAACAACCAGACAAATACACTTTCCAGTCACCTACTATGTGCCAGGCACTGTGCAAAGAGCTAATGAGAAGAGTTGGGAGAAGGGTGATTTTTGGGGGTACAGAGATAATGAATTCAATTATAGACAGATTGAGTTTCAAATTACTTTGGAGCATTCAATTCAAGCAAGACTGGGCTTCAGGAAAAAATAAGGCTAAATGTGTAGATGTGAGTGCCATTTGTATAGAGATTATCATTATAGAACTCTTTTGAGGTGATAAGGTCATCCTCTGAGAAAAGATAATTTAGGATTGAATACTAGGTAGAACCCATAGTTAGAACATGAATGCTGAATGACTATCCAGTAAAGGAGACTGAGAAAGAGAAATCAGACAGGATGAAGGAAAACCAAGAAAGCAGCATCAAGGAAAACAAAAGAAAATAAAATTCAGAGAGGAGAGAGTATCTAAGAAGAAAGATTGGTCAATAATGTCACGTTATAGAGGCCAAGAAGAATGATACCTGGGAAAAGGCCATTATGTTTGGCTCTTAGGATTATTATGTCTCTCTGATCACCTAGACTGCTTCATTCAGATCTTATCTGAATGACACAGTCTTTTGACATTTTCTTTTTGTTTGTTTACCAAAGCTTTTTATTTACAGAATACATGAGCAATTTTTCTACATTGACCTTTCAAAACTTTCTGTTCTAAATTCTCCCCCCCTTTCCTCCACCCCCTCCCCTAGATGGCAGGTAGTCTAATACATGTTAAATATGTTAAAACATATGATAAATCTAATCTATGTATACATATCTATACACAAGAAAAAATCGGATCTAGAAAGAAAGAAAGAAAACAACCTAAGAAGGAAAACAAAATGCAAGCAAACATCCACAGAAAATGTTAAAATGCTATGTTGTGGTCCACACTCAGTTCCCACAGGCCTCTCTCTGGATGTATATGACTTTCTTCATTTGACATTTTCTTCAGTAATTTGCTATTGATTATAAAAATAAAGCATCAGCCATTGAAACTTTAGTTAGAAGTACATTGAAGATAGTGGAAACTTCCATAAGGAGCAGGTAATACTGAAGCACTAAATCACAAGACCATGTTGAGAACTAAAAGCAACTTCAGAAAACAATCTAGGCCAACACCCTCATTTTAACAAATGAAGGAAGTTGAGCTGAGAGAGTTTTGGTTTCCCTGGTTACATAGGCATAAAAGGCAGGCTTTGCGTACAGATTCCTAGACTTCAGAGTCAGCAACTATGAGAGCAGAAAATAAAAATATCAAAGTATAGGTATACAGATATAAAATATCAAGATTCATTTATAGTTTGAGTTTATTTAAACCAAAGATCAATCAGGAAGAGGTGAGGTTAATAAAGCATTGCAAATATGATTGCCAGGGAATAAGGAGATCCAGCCAGGCAAGGTGGAAGTAAGTATGAGGAGTACTGCATATGAATGGATAGAAGAAGAGAATGGAAAGCAGAAATAGGACAGTATTCTCAATTAGAGTACCTATATTACAATCCTGATTCTGTTATTTGTAATCTTAGTGACCTTGGACAAATCACAAATCTCATTCTAAATTTTCTCATTTGTAAAATAAGGGGGTCCATAGATGAAAATAAAGGTCTCCTCCTAAATCTAGAATCCTCTAAGGCACATAAATACAATGCACACAGAATGAATGAGGAAGGACTTTCAAAAGAAATACATGTAGGAATTCATCCCAGAAGAGAGAAAATTAATAACTGATGGATATATGACAAAGATTGTAGGCATAAAATTACTGGTCATTTAGAAATTAGCCTATAACCATCCTATTGGGTTAAATTAGTTAATACTTCAATACAATTTTGGAATAATCTTTGACATGATATGCCAATACAGTCAAACTGATATTAATGATTCCTGATATCTCTTCTGTGTGTCTGTGTTTATGTGTGTGTGTGTATTTTTTGTGGTTCAATAAGAGATTCATTTAGTTTCGTCAAATCTGACACCAAAGAGTATGCCTCATACTTGTGTTCTCTAGAGAAATAGTCTCTAGGGTTGCCACTTTGGATATCTTTATGGAGAGTGGTCAAGGAGAAAATGAGACAATACACTCATCGAGTGGAAGGAAAGGTCAGTGATGAAATTAATTGTCCTTTCGGTCAACTGTGCAGTACTTGTCTTATGCCTCTGACTGATGGTATCCTCTTTTCCTGAAGATAGTCTGTAAGAAAAGGGCAGATTTGTGAGAGAAATAGGAACAAGTATCAGCCAGAAATATTCCAGGGTTCAGGAAGGGGCAGGAAAAAAAGTCAGAATGATTCAGAGCCAGCATCAGAGCAAAAAACAAAGATTCACATAGCTGTGGTTCGGAGTTCCATGTCAATGTAGAATGTGATGGGGTTAGTTTCTAAATTTCTTTCAGAAATGTGGGTCTGATTCTGTCTTCCTATAAATCAAGAAAGACAATTAACTTCATTGGTGACCAGAATTAAAGGTCTTTTACCAGAAAAAGTTGGGTGGAACTTTGACAATGTCTGAATTTTGCTCTTGACAACAGGATATGATTATAATAATGATCATTAAAGTATTTTCTAAAGCACTCTCAATTTGCAGAGTGTTTTAGACATTATCCTATTTCAGTCTCTTGACAAGCCTCTGAAACAGATATGGTAAATATTAGCTGTTTAACAGATGGGTAAAACTGAGGTTTAAGGGATTATGACTTCCTCTGATCACAAAGACAGATTTTGAAACTCATTTTCTCAATGTTTCTTTCTCCTTTTGTCATCTGTATTTCTCTCTGTGTATCTTTCTTCTCTTCCTTACCTTTCCACTCTACATCTCTCTCTACTCCTATGCTCTTCTCTCTCTTTTCTCCCTCTCCCCCTCTCTCTAGCTCTGTCTCTGTCCCTCTTTTTTCTGTCTCTGTCTGTCTGTCATTCCCTATGTCCCTTCTCTTCCTTCTTTTCCCTCCCTTCCCTCCTCCCTCTCTCAATAGCAATTGAAAGTCTTACAGAGCTGTTTAGATCCAGGCTGAATACTACTTGGAACAGGAAACATCCAGCTATGACCATTCCCGGCTTGGAGACTGGTTCTCTCTATGCTTCCCCATTGTTGTCTCCTGCCTCTCTCCCCACTCTGTACCTCTCCATTGTATAACTTGCCTATGAGAAAAAATGCAGGAAAATTCTATTATGGATGCCGATTGGCTGCTGCTCAGCATTGCTGTGGAAGCATCATCTTGGAATATTAAGTTCAATGATTTACCCAGGGTCACACAGCCAGTATATGTCAAGAGGCAGATAGGACTTTAACTCAGTCCCTGATTCAGAGGGAAGCCTCATGCTCCCCAGACCACATTGCCTCTCCTGCTGTCCCATGTTCCCCATGTTGTTCTATCCCATGTTACCTCTTGTGTATTCCCAGAGAAATGCTTTGCTATTTAGTGTTCCTCTCCCTTTCAGCTCAGTTCTGATAATCCATTTTAGCTTCTTTCAACTCTTCTAAGTTTCTTTCAATTTTGATCTTTCCATATTTCAAATTGAGGTTCTCTTCATTATAATAAACACTCACGTTTCTTGGGCAAATCAATTTTCCTCTTCACAACAACTCTTCAATAGAGGGGGAGTAAGTAATGTCCTTCCCATACCTCACATGAGACTCAGAGAGAATCACAGTTTGTGAGCATCTGAGGAAAGACTCAAAATCAATTCTTCAGGCTTAAAGTCAGTTATTCTCTCTCTGGAGAATCCTGTTCTATAAAGTAATGATGTTAAACTCATATAGAAACAGGAGCTACAAAACAATATGTAAGCATGCCCACAAGGCCACAGATCACCTTCTTTAGTGATTTTCAGTTGTTCTGAGTCTTTGAGACCCCATTTGGGGTTTTCATGGCAGACATATTGGAGTAGTTTTCCATTTCTTTCTCCATTTCATTTTATAGATGAGGGCACAGAGGCAAACAAGAGTAAGTGACTTGACCATGGTCACACAGTTAACAAATGTCTGAGATTAGATTTGAATGCAGGTCTTCCAGACTCCAGGCCCCCTATTTATTCACTGTACCACTTTGTTGTCTTAGCAGATCAACATAGGAAACTACATTTTGATATTGTCAGTGGTTTAATATGTATTGATGTAACTATTTCCTAATTACATTTAAATCTTGTTCAGGCCACACCTTGGAGTGTTGTGGGTGGCCCACTTTTAGATTTCTCCACTCTAAGGCCATTGTCCTCCTGTTCATCTCCTTTAGGATTATCACCTGGAGTCCATACTAAAAACAATATGTCCTCTCCTGATCTAGTGATTTTCTTCACTGGGTCTGGGAGTTCTGGCTATTGCTTTTGTCTCTTCTGAGAGCATCAGGTGACCTCTGTGGCATTGGTGGCTTTCTGAATAATTGATAAGGTACTAGGATGAAATTCCTAACCATGATAATTAAAAACTAACTGCAAGGCATTTGTTTTTCAAAGTGCTTTGGATGGATGTCCAGGGAATTTCCACTTATCTTCTACTTCCATTTCTTTCAGTCTCTCCTTTGCATTATATTTAGATCATATTTTCTCATGAAAGACCACTTCTATTTTTGTGATTGGTGAAGGGAGCTGTCCCTACTCTGACAAGGTAACATTTTCAAACAAGCTTTTATCCTTGATGGGGAAAATGATGTCCTTTGGAAGTACAGGTGGTACTTAAAATGTATGTCCAGATACTATCATCCTGATGAATTATTCACTTCATGAGTGAACTGGGTTGCCATTACAATTTGAAACTTCTCTCTGTTAGACATAGGACAGATGGTCATCTGGAAAACCAGGAAGAGGGTGCCCTTGGGCATCTTGTGAACCCACTCCCAGGCCAGGGCTTATTCTGATGTTCCTCAGCATTTCATTAATTTGTTGGTTCAAAAAACCAGCCCTGACTTGGTGAAAATTAACTTCTAACTTGGTTTCCCAAGACACTGAGTTCAGTGAGTGAAAGAGACTCAAGTCTCTGCAAAGAGGTCATTGCTCTAAAAAAGCCCATAGACTTTATTCTTTCCTACCTGGAAACACTTATTTATAGAATCTTAGATATTTGTACATGGCTTCAGCCACTGCCAGTGCCTCCACCTTCTCTTCTCTCCTTTTCTTCTTCTTCTTCCTCTTCGTTTTCTTCCTCCTCTTCCTCCTTCCTTCTCCTCCTTTTTTCTGCTTCTTCTGCTTCTGCTTCTTCTACTTCTATTTCTGTTTTTCTTCTTCTATCTTTTTCCTTAAAAAAATAATATTCATATAAAATTTTGAGTAACAAATTATTTTCCTCTCCCCAGCTCCTCCCTCATCTATTGAAAAGGCAAGCAATAGGAATCCTATTGTAATTTGAAATCATGTGAATTATTTCTATATTAGTCATGTTGCAAAGAGCAAGAAAAATAAAGTGATTAAAATATTCTTCAATCTGCATTCAGAATTTACCAGTTTTCTTTCTGAGGTAGATAGCATTTCTCATTATGAGTCCTTCTTAGATTATTGTAGCTAAGAAAGACACAATTGATCATCATTACAATATTGTTTACCATCGCATTGCAATATTCTCACTGTGTATAATGTTCTACTGGCTCTGTTCACTTTGTTTCAATTCATTTAAATCTTCCCAGATTTTTCATCATTTTTTATGGCACAATCATTTTCCATCAAAATTATATACCTTGTCTTGTTCAGTCATTCCTTGATTTGAGAACATCCCCTCAGTTTCCAGTATTTGCCACACAAAGAGCTGGTATAAATATATCTGTGCATATAGTACATATGTACATTTTCTTTTTTCTTTGATTTCTTTGGGATATACATCTAGTGGAGGTATTGTTATACACAGTTTTGTAGCCTTTTAGGCATAGTTTCATATTATTCTCCAGAATGACCAGCCCATTCTCAGTTACTCCAACAGTGCATCAGTGTCCATGTTTTTCTACATCCCTTCCAGAATTTGTCATTTTCCTTTTCTGTCTTGTTAGTTAATCTCATAGACTTGAAGTGGGATTTTAGGATTGTTTTAATTTGCATTTCTCTAAGCCTTAGTGATTTAGACCATTTATCTTCCTCTTTTTAATCAAGATTTGATTTGATTTAATTTAATTCAACCAATTCAATTAATTAAACATCTATATATCACAGTCACCATGCCAGGATCTGTGGATCAAAAGACAAAGTGATAAGTAGTTAGGTATATGAAGAATAATTTGGGAATTAAGGGCAGTTTGAACAACGAAGGAATCAGAAAAGCTTCATTGAGAAGCTCACCCCTGAAGTGGGCTTTGAAAAGAATAAAATATTTCAAAAAGACAATATTCAGAGGACAGAAATCTATGAGTGTGCAATGTCATGGAAGGTGAAGATGAAATGTTGTAAATGGAGAACAGCAGGCAGGCTACTTTGACTGAATGCATAAAGCAAAACAGTATGAAATGATCTCAGAAAGGTAGACTGGAGTTAGACTGAAAAACATGTAAATTGGCACAGTAGGTTACATTTTATCCTAGGGGAAATGATATTTATGTGACCCTGGGTAAGTCAATTAACCTCTCCATGTTCTAGGCAACTATTTGAAATTGTGAGTTGATGAAAATGTGCTGACCTACATTAGTAGGTGGTGTTTTCTCATCTGGGTAATTCCCCATACCAATTAAATCATATTTCTAGTCTTGTCACTATATCTACCTCTTTCTTCCCCTCCTTTACCCATCCAGACAATAACGAGCCACTAACACTTCTCAAGCATGGGGATAAGTCAGAAATATCCTTTAGGAACGAAGCTATCCTGGCAATATGTCTCTTCAAGATGAAACTGTCTTAGCAAAATTATGAAGTTGACACTGTTTGACTTCAATAAATACTGCACCAGGTCAATTAATTCTGTAGTGCTCAGTGATGGATGATAGTATTCAATTCCCTTCTGTAGACTGTTTTCTGTTAAAGGTCCACCAAACAAGTCATTCCTGAATTGCCTAGCTAAGAATTTTGCTCTTGAGAAAGTGGCAGTAGAATATTATTGTGCTATAAGAAATGGGAAAATAGGGGATTTCAAACATACATGGAAAGACCTGTATAAAAGACATTTTTACTACACTATCACTATTACACATAAGAAATGATTTTGAAAAATTTTGTAAGCTATGAAGAATAAAATGTGCAGAAGTATGAGTGCAATTTACACAAAAACAGCAATACTATAAAGACAAAACTTTAGAAGTGTAAAAAAACATCATCATCATTTTAACAATCATTTAACAATCATCATTCTGGAGGAACAAAGAAGAAACATACTCTCTACTTCCTGGTAAATAGATGATAAATGCAGACTGCAAAATAGCAATGCAGATTTTTATAAACACCCTATGAGCTATTTACTTTCATCAAAAATATTAAGCACAAGGAATTTTCTTTTCTTTTCTGGAAGGAGAAAAATATATTTCTCTTAATTAAAAATAGAAAGGGGGAGCTTTAGGTGTGGAATGTGTGTATTTTCAGTTGTGTTTATAGTATCATTCATTTAACTTAATTGTTACAAGAGATCTTTTCTTATAATAAGTTATAAGAAATCTCTCATGGAATAAGTCTTTAAATGTATGTAATGTAAAAACAAAATACATCAATAAATCTTTAAAAAAGTGTTAAGTAGTTTAAGAAACTATTGGACTATACCTGGTTCTTACCAATAAGAAAGAACTCAGCTAAAACAGAAAAATTGGAACCTTGTGTAGCAGTGATTATTTCATCTTAGAATTCACAACAAATAATGGTATACTCAAATAGAAGTATACGCTAAGGTATATCCTAGATTTTGGGTCAGTGAATTTCAGAGTTACAAAACATAAATCTCCCAATCCAAGAAGGGGTTCTAAAGATTTGTGTGTGTGTGTGTGTGTGTGTGTGTGTGTGTGTGTGTGTAGGAGAGAGAAAGAGAGAGAGAGAAAGAGAGAGTAAGAGAGACAGAGAGACAGAGAGACAGACAGAGAGAGAGACAGAGAGACAGAGAGAGAGAGAGAGAGAGAGAGAGAGAGAGAGAGAGAGAGAGACCCATTTGATTGTTAAAACCTATGCACTTGTTAGAATGTTATTTTTTATTAAAACTTTTTTTAATTTGCAAAACATATGTATGGGTAATTCTTCAACATTGACCCTTACAAAGCTTTCTGTTACAAATTTCCCCCACCCATTTTCCACCTCCTCTCCTAGATGGCAGGAAGTCCACTACATGTTAATTATGTTAAAATACTTGATAAATCGAATATATGTATACATATTTCCACATTTATGATTGTTGTGCAAGAAAAATCGTACCTACAAGAAAAAAAAATCAGAGAAAGGAAACACAATGCAAGCAAACATCAATACAGAGCATGAAAATGTTATGTTGTGGTCCACATTTCGTATTCCTCTCTCTGGGTGTATATGGCTTTCTTCACTGAACAATTGGACCTGGTTTGAAACATTTCTTTGTTGCAGAGAGCCATGTCCATCAGAATTGATCATCATATAGTATTGTTGTTGCCGTGTATAATGATCTCCTGGTTCTGCTCGTTTCACTCAGCATCAGTTCATGCAAGTCTCTCCAAGCCTCTCTGAAATCGTCCTGCTGGTCGTTTCTTATGGAGCAATAATATTCCATAACATTCATATACCATAATTTATTCAGCCACTCTCCAATTGATGGGCATCCATTCAGTTTCCAGGTTCTAGCCATTACAAAAAGGGCTGCCACAAACATAGAATAATGTTTTTAAATGCATAAGATAAAATATATTTCCACATGGGAAAAGAATCATATTGAATGATATGAATATTAAAAAAAACTACAATTCATGAGTATGCGATTAAGAATTCTGATTCTGGGGGAAGTTGCTTCAAGAAGACCCACGAAGGAAATTACTATCTGCATCCGGAAAAAGAACTGGTAATAGAAGTATGTATGGAATTATTTTACATACACAAATAAGGTCTAATGGTAGCCGTCTCTAAGGCAGCAGGGGTGAGAGTAAGAATAACAAGGAATAAAAGAAAGAAAGCTACATGATAACTTTATTATATATTGAAAAGGAATAGTTAAGTTGTACAGAATAAATTTGCAGTTTCATGTGCAATCATCTCCCACCCTGTCATTCTTCTATGCTATAGAAATCCTTGTTTTATTTCTTAAGCTTAGAATAAAATACATTAAACTTTAAAAAGAAAATTATAATGCTCTCAAGAATGAAATTTTTAGCAATGAACAAATGAGTCTATTAATGGAAAAAACAAACAGGTGCTTAAATCATCCCATACTACAAAGGGAATTTACCGATAATCCAAATTTTAAAACACTTGTAGAAAATATGGAAGCAAAGGCTCATGAGTGAGAATACTTGTAAAGGAGGGTTGCAATCCAACGTGTTACATTAGAAAAGCCAAATTCAGAATGAATTGAGGCTTGGGATAAATGTTGTGAACAACAAAAATCTTTTTAAAGATCAAATTTGGGGATCAAGAGAAAAATAAAAGATGCATCCATGGCAGGTGATAGGAGTGAACATATAGACTCTCTAGTATAAGGAATGTATTTATGACTGTTTAAGTTTAACCTACATTATTAGCATTTTCTTCACCACTTTCCCAAGTCTAAGAAATCAACAGGACAGTAAATTAAATCCTGATTTATAGCATTTGACAATTTCTGAGTTGTAAATGCTCGTACTGAAAACTTAACAATCAGTTCTCCTAAGCCAGTATGCGCTAGGTCTAATGTACCCTTGTCTTATGGTAAATGGGATTGTTGATAGCTATTGCTGGAAACATGGTACACATATTGAACTTCTTTTTTGTGTTTACTTTATCAAAGTAAATTGTATTCAAACTGGTAAAGACCCTGGCCTCTAAAGAGAGTATTGTGTCACTTTTTCCTTACATTCTGGATCTTTAGATTCTCACTCCAGAGCCCTGGGGAAAAATCACTGACAGTTTAGTTTGGCATATATATGTATATATGTATATGTACACACACATGTACACACATATGTATACACACATACATATGCATAGATATGTATATATATATATATATATATATATATATGTTAAAATACGTGGTGAATTTGATATTGAATATGTACTTCTTCTATACAAAAGAAGTACTTAATACTCACTAACTCTCTCCTCTCTCTCTCTCTGTCTCTGTCTCTCTCTCTCTCTCTCTCTCTCACACACACACACACACACACACACACACAGACTCCTAAGTACACACTATCAAAGACTGACAAATCTAAAAGTATCCCTGCATTCCTGTTGCCTGGGAGACTGGTACATCATTAAGCTATGAGATGCATAGTGGGATATCTGAATAGCCATTTCACCTTGTCCTTGACTCTGTAATATCCAGTTAAACCCCTTAAAACCTCAGTGTACTGGTAAGCTAGGTGAGTAGTCATAGTAATTTTCTTTGAGACATGTAGGTATAGAAATGGCTCATTTCTGCCATTCAGCTGGAACTATGCATATGGGATTCATGAGTCTAAAAACTTTCATCTCAGGAACGCTTTTGAGGAACCTCTGCTAAAGAAAAGACACAAAGAGCACAGAAAACAGTTAGAAGCTTGAAGTCCCGGATCAAGCTTGTCCAATCTGGGATCACTGCTACATGTGATGGATCACCATAGCTGTTGAGGGTGAAGGAAGAAGACTAAAACTCCCCCCTCCACCCACCTCGCCTCTCAGGAAGTTCAAAGGATAGCTTTGGAGACTGAGTCTACCGAGTGGGGAATATTAGAAAATCCCAGAGGGACAGGTAACTTCCAGGATTTACTCAATGAATTTCTTTTCTTCGATCTGTGACTAATTCCATTTGATGCAATACTTTCTCATGGTTCCTGGAAGAGACCTGTTGTGTACACGTTCTTTATCAAGGGACAAAAATCTCTTTTCCATTGCTCAGAGGACCAAAACACAAATTATAATAATGCTTTGAGAACATAGGTAATGTTTTAGTTTCACAATCACATGATTCAGATCTTACAAGGTAACACAGCATGCCTTCAATTCAACCACATATGAAAAGGAGCTACTCTCCAAGTAGTCACCCACTCTCTGCTTGAAGACCTACAGTAAGGATGAACCTAATACCTCTATGGGGAGGTCATTACACCTTTGGACAGTTGTCATTGTTAGGAGGCTTTTGCAGGTTGTTTAGCCTTTACCACTCTACTCATTACCCTGAATTCTGGTCTTTGGGACTATATATCAATCTTTCAAATGCTTGAAGATATATATTTTGTTATATTGAACTTTCTCTTCTACTTGCAAAACACACCTAGTTGATTCAACCAGTTATTATATGGTATTGACTCATGACCCTTCAGTAACTTAATTGCCTTGCTTGGGATATTCTCCATATTTTCAATGGCACTCAAATTATGATTCCCAGAAGTGAACTCTATACCCCAAATGAATTCTGATAAGGGAGATTACAGTGGAGTCATCATCTCCATAGTACTAGAAGTTCTTCCCCTTCTCAAGAAACCCCAGATCATGTTAGCTTTAATGAATGCTGCATTGCCTTGGTGACTCATGGACTTTGCAGTCCACTAACATGGGCTTTATCAGAATAATTGCTGTCTAACTTTGCCTTCCCTGTCCTGTACTTGTAAATTGTTTTGTGCCCAATTATAATTATCTCTATTGAACTTCATCTTGTTAGATTCATTCCAATGTTCTAGAATGTCACAATGCTTTTGAATCCTGACTTATCATCCTCTCTGTTACTATCATTCCCAGTTTTGTACCAGCTCCAAATATTGAGAATGTCACCTTTTCCTTTATCCAAGTCATTTATATAAAAATGTGAAAAGGCCTGTGGCAAAGCAGAGATTCCCTGGGGTATTCCACTGAAGACCTTCTGTTATGCTGACATTGAATTATTAGTACCTACTCTTTGATCCTGGCCTTCTGGACAGTTTTGAATTTATCTGAATGTAGGAGACTCTAATACATTTTCTCCACCTTTTCCACAAGAACAGCCTGAGATGCTTTATCAAAAACTTTATTAAAATCAAGACAAATTCCGTCCCCAACATTCTAATCTTCTGCTAGTTGAGAATCCTGTCAGAAAAAGGAATAGATCTTTGTCTCGCATGACTTATTTTGTAAACACTACTTGTTTTCTATCATATTTCAATTTTCATGACCCCATTTGATGTTTTCTTGACAAAAATACTGGAGCAGTTTGCCATTTCCTTTTCCAGCTCATTTTACAGGTGAGGAAACTGAGACAAACAGGGTGAAGTGACTTGCACAGAGTGACAAAACTAGTAAATCTTAGAGACTGGATTTGAACTCAGGAAGATGAATCTTCCTGACTTTTGAGCAAGTGATTTGGGCACTATGATGTCACCTAGCTGCTTAATTCCTATTTAGGATTATAGTATTGATAATCTAGAATTGGGAAACCATTTAGTCCAATCTCCTTATTGTAGACATGAGATAGTGAAAACTCAGAGAAGTGAATTTTTCTAAAGTCATACGGCTTTTGAATGAATGTGGGTGATTGAGACGAGAAAAGTCAATTCATGAAGAAATAATTGGTTAAAAAAACAATACCTGATAATATTTCAAAGAGCCAAACTTCTGCCTGTGGTCACTTTTATTTCAAGGTTTATTCCAGAGCTTGTGAATAGGCCAATCATCTCAATGTCTGAGGAGGAAGTCAACAGTTGATCCTTTTGTACTAATTTTGAATATCTTTATATTTTCTTGGTTGAAATCAAAACTCAGTTTCCATCCCATTATATGTCATAATCCATCAAATCTACATTAAAAAAAGGCCTGGAAAGTATAACACTCTGTTATGATTATTAGGGTTTTTTAAAGCTTAAAGAACATTTTCTTTTTTTTCTTTCTTTTTTCCCTTATGGAGTTGATTAATAAATTATTCTATTTCTTTTTTTAAATGGGACTATTTAAGTTATGTATTTCCTCTTCTGTTAATTTGGGCAATCTATATTTTTGTAGGTATTCCTTCATTTCACTTAGGTTATCAAATTTATTGGCATAAAGTGGGGCAAAGTAACTCCTAATTATTGTTCTAATTCCCTCTTCATTGGTGGAAAATTCTTCTTTTTCATTTTTGAGACTAACAATTTGATTTTCCTCTTTCCTTTTTCTAATCAAATTAACTAAAGGTTTATCTATTTTGTTGGTTTTTTCAATAAAACCAACTCTTAGTTTTATTTATTAATTCAATAGGTTTTTTTCTTTCAATTTTATTAATCTCTCCTTTTGTTTTTAAATTTCAAGTTTGACATTTGATTGGGGGTTTTTAATTTATTAAAGAACATTTTCTTAAGCAAGTCCCTGGGAGCATTTGGGGAACATTAGGCCCACTTGGCTTTTTCTTCCTTAGACTTGAGTTCATTTTTAGACAAAAAACCCTAACTTCCATGATAATTGTATGACAATTGCTCTGAGTCCCTAGGTAGGAAAACTCCTAACAGATTTGTAGAAGTTGGATTTTACCAAATGCACAGACACACATATATACATATGCATGTATGTATAGGTATACATGTGCATGTATAGGCACAGATGCATATTCAGCACAATGCTGCATGCATATGGATGGACGTGTTAATGCACACATACATGCACAGCACAATCATATATGGCACACATGTGCAAATCACCCACAAATGCCTGCACACATGCACAGCAGCAATACACACCCATACAATACAACACACAGCTACATGCACATACATGTGTTTTGGCATATGGCATGTTGCCCACGTACAGTATCATATGTGCACACATGTATATATGTGTACATACATACATCACACATATAACAAGTAATATAAGTAATTAATACAAAGATAAAAGGAAAGAAGGACTAGGATCACACAAGGTGTAAATTTGCCAAACCCAAAACAAGTCCTTTTACAGACTACATTAAGATTAGTGACATGCTTTCATCACATGACTCAGTTTACACATTCAGACTTTTTACCCTTTTCCAGTCAAATTGGATTGATTGCAGTTTTGCCTTTGACTAGACCTGTTACTTCTAAGCCTTTGTTTAGTCTTCCTCTCTGATTTTTTGGAAAGTGCTGTCTTCCTTCCTCAACCTTGAACACCAACCATCTTTCAGTATTCAGGTCATTACTCCTAGGATAAACCTTTCCCTACCATCTGAAATCTTAGTGGTCTCTCCCTCCCCAGATTATCATGTTTTTATTTATTATTATAGAGGCTGTAGCTCAGGAAGATAATTTCCTTTAGAGAAGAGCAGAATGTTTTGTTTGGTCTTTGTATCCCCAGTGCCTAGCAAAATACACAGTAGATGTCTAGTAAATATTTCTTGAATTAAATTAAATTTTACTTAGCCTTTCAGGGACCTATATAGAACATTAAATCCAGCAAATATGTGTCTGCAATGTACAATGCAACATCCCATGCAGATATCCCTTCATTGTTTCCTGTAGTCTGTCCCCTGTGCCTCTATTACTACCCCCATCCTAAGCTATAACCACTTTCTTCATGGGAGATCAAAAGTCAAATTCCTTTATAAAGATGCAGTTTCCAGTCAATCCATGTATAATGTTTATGTACATGGTTCTTAGCATTAGATTGTGCTCTTTATATATTTTGACCACTACTCCATTAAAACCTTTTTGTAGAACAAATACCACCATAATTCTATCCCAGCAGACTGCAGCAGAATAATTTCCTTAGGTTCCTTCACCCAAAGAGGGGCCATTCAGACAGAGACAGCTAAAGTGACTGATGAATATACATGAATGTATCCTTTAACTAGTAATATATCCTATCAACTTCTTTTCCTACCCTCAACTGATTAGACTCATTTATTTAAAAAAGTCTCCAGTTCCCTTGTCTTCTTCCCTAAAGAAATACACAGCCCCTAACATCTTTGGACCATTTATCCCTTAGGATATGATAAAAAGGGAGTAGTTTCATGGAAAACTTCATTTCCCTGAGCCATACAAAGACATGCTCCAATTGGATGTGCTGGCATCTTCTTGTACGTTTCTTATATTAATGAGTCTGATTATGAATTGTTGCAAATTCTTCAATAAACACTGTAATTAGGTCGACTAAACATGAAGTCTTTTCTCTGGTCCACAAAATCATTGGTCTACTACAAAGATCACAAGCTTATTATGAATCAATCATGTGACAAGATAGATAAAAAAAGCAATTTTCAACTGTATGGAGGAACACAGTATTTAGAATGAAAGTGATTATCCCAGTAAATGCTCTATTTCTTTTTTTTTTTTGCATTTTAAGATTTGCTTGCTCAATTGTACTTCTTAATATTTAATATAACAAATAACACAATCAATTCTTAATTATCTAAACTAATAGGCAAAACCATGCTACAGATAATTAAATATTCACACAATTAAAAATACATATAATTAGATTTGAAAAGAATTTCTTTTTCAATTTCAGCAGGAGATTTACTTTTTAAATTGTTTTGCTTGGAATAAGATTAAAATCAGTTTCTAAAGCAGGGCACCCAAATAGGAAAATGGCTGACTTTTTCAGGTCTGTGGAATAGCCTCTTGGCTAGAACTTAACTTCTTTAGAATTAAAACTTGGGCATGTCTAATTCACAAGCTAAGCAATATGCCTCTAGGCATTTGTGAATGAGTTAGAACTCTCAAGAATTTCACTTCATAAGTAATTCTGGAAAATAGAACTTCTGCTGCTATCATCTACAAGATGATGAGAAGTTAGAATAATGTAAAATATAGTCATTGGGTCTAGCTCAATGAAATGCAGCATGAATTTGAACAATGGCTGGTTTATGAGATTCATTATTTGCTTGAATCAGGATCCAGTTGTATCTTTTCCCACATGATAATTGATCAATAAATTTGTCTTTTAAATCCAGTCAGATACAGCTACTGGGCTTGTTTCAATCAAACAAGCAGTAGTAAGATGGAATGAATAGAGAGTCAGCCTTGGAGACAAGAATAATATCTGAATTTTGGACTGTGTGCACCTGGGTCAGTGCACTGGCAGAAAATGTTCCCTTGAATCAATGAAATCTCAATCCAGAGCTCTCAATACAATGTTTAACTCAAGCAGTCCATTTCCAAAAAGAAATTTCCTTTCTCTCTAGCCCCCACCCCCAAATACCTTATATTTACTTTACATGTAGCCTCCCCCTTCCATATCTCACCACATTTACGCTTCAAAAATGGAAACTCCCAGTGGGTACACACTCTAACATCACGAAGAGCAATCAGCAAAGTGCCAAACACATAATAACAATAGCAGTAGTAAATGCCAGCCACCATTGATACAATATGTATGGCTCAGTATTTAAGGAGTGGGTCGGAATCAGGAAACCTGAGTCCAAATTGTGCATCTCATGTTTCTTCGGAGCTAATTCAGTTCTGCTTTGCTCATAGAGCATAACCCTTCTCTGATGAGGGCACATCATGCTAGGCAGTGGTGGGAAGTTTACAAAATGTGTTCAGGGAAGACACATTTCTGGTGTAAGTGCTGCCAAGACTTTTACAGATCCACTTAACTCTTACCTGTGGCTCCAAGAAGCTATAGTAGGTGCAGTGGACACATCATGATGAGTCGCTTTGGCAGATGGGCTAAACTAGATTGAGGGAAGGTGCTTAATAAATACTTATTGATGGATTAATAGATTTTAAAAATACCAAGACCTCAAAACCATTTGGTACTGGCTAAGAAATAAAGTAGTTGATCAGTGGAATAGATTAGATTCACAGCACAAAATAGTAAATAACTGTAGCAATCTAGTGTTTGACAAACTCAAAGACCCCAGCTTTTGGGATAAGAATTCACTATTTGACAAAAACTGCTGGGAAAATTGGAAACTAGTATGAAAGAAGTTAGGGCTCTACCCATACCTACCACCACATACCAAGATAAGATCTAAACGGGTTCATATGATTTAGACATAAAGAGTGATATTATAAGCAAATTAGAGGAACATAGGATAGTTTACCTCTCAGATCTGTGGAGAAGGAAGGAATTTGTGTCCAAAGAACTGGAACTCTTAATTGAACACCAGATAGATAATTTTGATTATATTAAGTTAAAAATTTTTTGTACAAACAAAATTAATGCAGACAAAATCAGAAGGGAAGCAATAAATCGGGAAAATATTTTTACATTCAAAGGTTCTGATAAAAGCCTCATTTCTAAAATATATAGAGAATTGACTCAAATTGATAAGAATTCAAGCCATTCTCCAATCAATAAATGGTCAAAGGATATGAACAGACAATTTTCAGATGAAATTAAAACTATTTATAATCATATAAGAAGGTGCTCTAAATCACTAATGATCAGAGAAATGCAAATTAAGACAACTCTGAGGTACCACTACACACCTGTCAGATTGGCTAAGATGACAGGAAAATATAATGATGAATGTTGGAGAGAATGAGGGAAAACTGGGACACTAATACATTGTTGATGGAGTTGTGAATGGATCCAGCTATTCTGGAGAGCAATCTGGAACTATGTTCAAAAAGTTATGAAACTGTGCATACCCTTTAACCCAGAAGTGTTTCTATTAGGTCTATATTTCAAAGAGATCTTCAAGGAAGGAAAGTGACTCACATGTGCAAAAATGTTTGTGGCAGCCCTTTTTGTAGTGGCGAAAAACTGGAAACTGAGTGGATGCCCATCAGTTGGAGAATGGCTGAATAAGTTATGGTATATGAATGTTATGGATTATTATTGTTCTATAAGAAAGGATGATGAGGATGATGTTGGAGAAGCCTGGAGAGACTTTCATGAAATGATATTAAGTGAAATGAGCAGAACCAGGGATCACTGTGTATGGCAACAAGAAGATTATACGATGATCAATTCTGAGGAACGTGTGATGATTGATGCCAGTTCCAATGATCTTGTGATGAAAAGAGCCATCTACACCCAGAGAGAAGACTGTAGGAACTGAATGTGAATCACAACATAACATTCTCATTCTTTTTTGTTGTTGTTCACTTGTATTTTGTTTTCTTACTCATTTACTTTCCTTTTTGATCTGATTTTTCTTGTACAGAAAGAGAATTGTATAAATATGTTTACACATATTGGATTTAACATATATTTTAACATGTTTAGCATATATTGAATTGCTTACCATCTAGGAGAGAGGGTGGGCAGAAGGAGGAGAAAATCTGAAACACAAGTCTATGCAAGGGTCAATGCTGTCAAATTATCCATGCATATGTTTTGAAAATAAAAGCTTTATTTAAAAAATATCATGACCAATTACAGTAGCAATTCTTTGTGAAGTGGTCTGGATGTTCCGTATTGAAGCAGGAACAGGTCTGAACTTGAATTGTAAAATATGCATAATAATAATAATAATACTTGCTTCTTCAGAATCATTGTAAAGGTCGAGATAATATTTATAAAGTTCTTAGCTGAACATCTGGAACCTAATTAAAGCTTGTGCCTCCTTCCTGACAAGAAGCTTATATTTAATTGGAGAAATTACCCCATGTATACACAAGGACATGTGAATTATATAAAGATAAATTTGAGGCAATTTATAGCAGAGAAACAAAGTAGATCTTGGGATCTGTGGAGACTTTCAGAGCAATTGAGGATTGATGATATTTAGTCTTGTTATTGAGTAACTGCTTTTGTGATGGCCAGGGAGGTAGCTCAAGTCATAGGTGAGAAAAGTAATGATTTTGGATGCTTTGTACTATCATTAAAGCACTGTAGATGGGAAATATTTAAAGAAGGGAAAAGACTATTGATTTAGGTATACTAGATATATTTTATATAGATTATTTGCTGATATTTTTCAGAACTAAGATTAGGAAAGTGGAGAGCATGCTGGGTCTGAAGTCAGAAAGGTTCAGTTTCCTCCAGACTCAGATACTTAATAGTTATGTGAGCATGGGCAAGGCACTTCAATCTATTTGTCTTAGTTTGCACATATGAAAAATGAACTGCAGAAGGAAATGACAAACCACTCAAGCATTTTTGTGAAGAAAACTTCAGACGGGATCATGAAGAGGTGGACTTAACTGAAATGACTGAACAACAACAAAATTCAAACTTAGGCATATTTTTGGGTCTTAAGAAGGACACCTCTGTTGAGTCTATCCTCTCATGGTCCTATCTTGGCTTCTCTTCCCAAGAAGGAAGAAAGGAAGAAAATAAGAAAAAAAAGAAAGGAAAGGAGGAAGGAAGGAGAGAAGGAAGGAGAGAAGGAAGGAGGGAAGGAAGGAGGGAAGGAAGGAGGAAGAAAGGAGTGGGGTAAATAAATGGGGCAGAATTGGGAAAAAGATCTCACTTTCTCTCAAGGATTAATATCTAGTGGCAACACATAAAGCCACTTACATGTAATAAGAGCTGGTTTTCCCTTGTGACTTAGGTCTATGATGAGAAGATCCTTTGGAGAGAGGCATCCCCAGTCATATCTTGAGACCATCTTCATGTAAGGGATATAGTTCCAAGGATACATTTGAGAGCCTAGACAAAACAAACTGTTTTCCATTCCCCTAATCATCTATCACAAAGTCATCAATATAACATTCTAACACACACATGCATGTCCATATCAGCAAACTACTCAAGAAAAAGAAAAAAAAAACTTTGTTACTTCCATGTGGAAAATGTTAAACATTTTGGGGAGCAAAGTTATTGCCCATCAACTAGAGAAGGACTAAACACTGTACATGAAAGCTCGGGAATATTACTGTGCCATAAGAAACAATGTATGTGATAAATATAGTCTTACATGAATGGATGCAATATGAAGTAAACAGAGCAAAAAATTCAATATAAGCAACGAGTACAAAATTAAAATTAAAAAATAACCCACCATAAAATTTAAAAATAAATGTTGCAAAATGATTTTAAAAATACCAAGGTTGGTTTCAAAGACAACATATGAGAAGGCAACTTCCCCCACTCCTTTAAAGAGATGGAGGTGGGAACATATATAGATTTAGAACATTGAAAAGAATGGCAAATGTCTTTCTCTCTTTCTCTCTTTCTCTCTTTCTTTCTTCTTTCCCTCCTTCCTTCCTTCCTTTCTCCCTCCCTCCTCTCTCCCTTCCTTCCTTCCTTCCTTTCCTCTTTCTTTCCGTCCTTCCTTCCTTCCTTCCTTCCTTCCTTCCTTCCTTCCTTCCTTCCTTCCTTCCTCCTTTCTTTTTTCTTTTTCTCTCTTTTCATGTAATTGGTTTTACTGAATTAAAAAAGTTTTCTCCTCCCTTTGTTTCTTTAAAAATGCTTTGTTATCAGGATTGGTTATGAGAGACATGGAAGGAAATCTATGCATTGTAGAGAACAAAACATATCAATGAAACCAATTTTAAGACAGTATAAAATGAGGAGATAAATAAAAGAACATTTACTTTCTCTTAAACTGGGATGTGCTATCAGGTATTCCTGCTAAAGAAACTTCCTTTTTTCCATGTAATTCGACATCTGTTGTGCAACATGTAGTTATAGTGAGTTATCTGGGGAACTGTCAGTGCCCAGGGACTGCTCAGGGATACAGAGCCAGTATGTGCCAGAAGTGGAACTTAAAAGCAGGGAACTTGAAAGCAGGTCAGAAAACACTTTCCTCAGCTGCCTCTCTAGATATATGTAAGGGTGTATTATTAGTAACAGTTTAAAAAAGATCAGTCACACTAGCCTGACTGTTCCCAAGATATTTGAGCAGCTTTCTTATTAGAAAGATTAGTAAATGGCAGTTCCTGGTAGGAAGAATTTGCATAATGGATTAATTTTATTAGCCAGAACTAGAAATTTCTAGATCCACAGAATTCAATTACCCATGTCTGGACATCTGTGCTAATTGGAGATTGAAATGGACACAAAGGACTTCAGCCTGAACAAAAACTGGTGAAGCCTCCTTTGATTGCCTTGCAGAGAGTCAGGGAGGTGGACTTGTGGTCTGTAACATATGTCCTGTGGTGTCATTTGAAAATCTTACACATTTTTACAACCAGTATTATTCTCAAAATAAAATTGTCCCCTTTAGTCTCCAAATAAATATGTTTCAACCTTTACTAAGAGTGATAGAGTTTCAGACTATAAAGAAATAGAGAAGCCATTTAATCTAATGGGTACCTGAAATGTGAATCGCCTCTACGGCGTACTGAATGAAGGGTCGTTTAACCTTTGTCTGAAAACCTTCAATGACAGGAAGCCCATTATCTCCTTAGGCAGCCTGTTTCACATTGGGATAGCTCTAAATATGGGGAAGTGTTCCATTACATCAAGCTTTAATGAAGATCTTTGCAACCTCACTCCTCATTCTGCCATCTTGGGCCAAGCATATGTTTCCTACAGTGACAGCTCTTTGAATACTTAAAGATGGCTAGCATGTTTCCCTCGATGCTTTACCTTTTCTGGGCTAAATATTTCTAGTTTCTTCAATTGATTCTGGCATAAAATAATTTTAAGGCATAATTCAAGACATAATTTTGTCTTTTGGATACTGACCTCTGGGATGCACTCTAGCTTCTCAATGTCATTCAAAACTAGTTCCCATAACTGAACATAATGCTCTAGGTGTGGTCTGACCGGAGTAGAAAACAGTAGAATGGTCACGTTTTTAATCCTAAATAATATATTAGCTTAAAATTCTTTTTGTAACTTCTTTTTCTCAATATATCCCAATATTTTATTGTTATACCACAATATTGACTCATATTGAGTTTATATTCTACTTACTCTCCTTAGATCTTTTTTTTTTTTTTGCTGAGGCAGTTGGAGTTAAGTGATTTGCCCAGGGTCACACAGATAGGAAGTGTTGAATGTCTGAGGCCAGATTTGAACTCAGGTCCTCCTGACTTCAGGGCTGGTACTCTACCCACTACACCAACTAGCTATCCCTCCTTAGATCTTTTTAAAGATACATTTATCTGACCAAACTAACTATGGTGTTTAAAAATGTTTAAAACATAATTTCTGGGTAATATAATCATCTTGTTCTCTCTCTCTCTCTCTCTCTCTCTCTCTCTCTCTCTCTCTCTCTCTCAGAACAAAGACAACCACAGTAGCTGACTCAGGCTTATTTGTCTATTGAAAGAGGGGTATTCCCAAGATTGTCAATCAACTCTGATAGATTAACAATTAATGAGAGAGTAAATATTATGATGAAGAGTTGTTACCCATCAGCCTTGGACAATCTGTTCAAAGAATCCATCCCCAACTACACCTGAGTAGAACACAGTGGTTTCCTCACCTGGTTGGGGTATGGATAGAGAAGAAGCTAAACTCAATCTTCAGGGATTGAGGTCTTAAAATGAGCATAAGAGGGGGAAAATCTGAATCTCCCCAAATCACTGGTTTATTAATCATACAAAGAAAGCCAAAAACAGTCCTTGTCCTCAAGTACTAGGTGCATAGGATGCTGGGTCTGGAGTCAAGATGATCTGAGTTCCAATCCAGTTTCAAATACTGCTTAATTGTATCTGGGCTGTAACTGGGCAAGTCACTTAATGATTGGCTATCTTAGTTTCCTCAACTATAAAACAATGATTAAAAATAGCACCTACTTTGCAAAGTTGTCAAGATCAAACAAGATATCTATCTATAAAGCATTTGGCACAAAGTAGGAGTTACATAACTGCTAACTATTATTTTGGATTGCACACACCCATTTGTGTGTATGTGTAAAATACATGCATATGAGCACACACATGATATATATATATATATTTGTATACATATATACATCTGTATACACACATATACAGGTCAATGTAGAAAGACAGTAAATTGATAGTAATTTCAGAAGGCTGGCACTAGGATGGAAGTTTGAGTTAGAAAAAGCACTCTGTAGAAATAAATGAGTTTTGAAGGAATTGTGAAAAGCTAGGGGATGGAGGTGAGGAGGGAGATCATGGTAGGAGTCACAGTCAGTCAATGGAAAGGTAAAGAGCCAAAAGATATTGTGTCATCTGCAAATCCAACTTCAGACACTTACTAGCTGTATATATGACTCATGGCAAGTCACTTCCCTGTTTATCATCTATAAAATGAGCTAAAGAAGGAAATGGGAAACCACTTAGTATCTTTGCCAAAAAAAAAATTGGGGAGGTCAGATATGACTGACCAACAACAATAAACATACTTAGAAATTACATTTTTTTGCCAGTATGTGCCAGAGTCAAGATTCACACTTTGCTCCAAAGGTTAGCCCTTTATCCTCTGTCATATTATATATAATTAGTCCTCTACAAAAATGAAATGGGCTGCCTTAGTATATCATGACTTTCTCTCAAGAAAAAGATGGATGACTAATTGTGAAGAATTGTGAAAGAAGAAGAGTCATTTGGTAGAGGTCTTCTATTCAATAACTTCTTGAAGCATGAATTACTTCTTTAATGTATATGATAAATGGCTATTTGGGCTTTTCTTGAGCTTCTCTACTGATCAAATCCTCACTATTTCCTAAGGTGGTTTCCTTATTTTTCAGAAAGCTCTAATTGCTAAGAAAATAGTTCATCTAATCTTATTAAGTGTCTAGGCTTTAGGACAAACACCCACAGTTCCCTGAATACATCTTCATAAGGAGCCAGTGAGGACTTCTTGTCTTGCTTTCATGAGGGCTTCCACATGATTTCTACTTCCTGAGTCCTCCCCGGCATCCTCCCCTCCCAGAAAGCCCTTTGTATGCTATCTTTTTCCATACACAGTTAAGCTTCTTAAACACAAGATTATCTTGTTTGCTTACATTTGTACCCCTAGTCCTTAAGACAGTGTTTGGGACATAGCTAGTGCTTAATAAATTCTCATTTAGAGATGATTCAGTCTGGTTCCAATGATCTTGTGATAAAAAGAGCCATCGATACCCAAAGAGAGCACTGTGGGAAGTGAGTGTGGATCACAACATAGCAATTTCACTCTTTTTGTGTTGTTTGCTGCATTTTCTTTTCTTTTTTATTCTTTTTTCCTGTTTGATTTGATTTTTCTTGTGCAGCAAGATAATTATATAAATATGTATGCATATAATGGATTTAAAACATATTTCTACCATGTTTAACATATATTAGATTACTTGCCATCTAGGGAAAGGGGGAGAAAATTGGAGCACAAGGTTTTGAGAGGGTTAATGTTGAAAAATTACCCATGTATATGTTTTGAAAATAAAAAGCTTTAATAAAAAATACATTTTCATTTGCTCAATCTATCATTTTTGTACTTCTGCCTGTCAATCTCACCCATTTATAATCTTTTTCTTTCATATCTATCAGTCTATCATTTCTATCATCTTTTTATTATCTCTCTAAATCAATCTATCATCTATCAATTTTATCTACCTATCCATCTATCATCTATTTATCTCTCATTACATATTACATCTCAATCTATTTATCATACATCTACATATCATCTGTCTATCATATCTAGGTGCTGCAGCCTGTGTCAGACTGTAGTCCTCTCTCACCTTGGTGCAACAGATTTTTCTTGCCAATATTCTAAGTTGTCTTGGGCTGGAAAATTATTTCACTATATCTTTTTTTGTGAGTTCTGCTGCTCTAGAAATTTTTTAGAGCTATTATTTAAAAGTATTTTGAGAGGTTTAGGGGAGAGCTCAGGAAAGTCCCTGCCCTACCATCTCCACCATCTTGGCTCCTCCTCCCAAACCAAGCTAATATAAAGAGAGAAAGAGGACTGCAAAGTGAGAGCATTTATCAAATCTCTCCCGGGTGCACTGTTTTCTGTTAAACAAAGAAGATGAAAAGACAAGATTGAACAGGCAGCTGGCCACTATTTGGATTTGCCATCCCTTAAGCTTTGCTATTTTTTGAAGACAAATTGTCATGTTGCTACACCTGTCCCATTTGGGATTCCGAAAGTTTTATTCCAGATAAAAGAATCTGTCATAGCCCAGCCTGCTAAAATAAATTTGCATACTGATCCTATGACTCTGCTTGTTATATTGCCCTTCCTGCTTTTTGTCCTATGATGAGTGGATGTACAGACTATTTATGCCTTTATCTCACATTTGTATATTAAAAAGAAATATTTCCTGTTTCAGGGACAAGGGCAGATCATAGGAGCATTGTTTTGGAATTATGAAGATCTCAGAAGTCTTTGAATCCAGCCTTTTCATCTTATAGATAAGGAAACTGAGGCACAGAGATTTAAATGTTTTTTCCTGAAGACACACAAATAATAAATGGTAGAATCAGATCTGAAATCAAGTTTTCTGATTCTAGAGGAAAGTCAAATATTATTTGAACCCAAATCTTCTTCATGGTCTATTTGATAGAAGGTTGGTCTTAAAAGTCAGGAAAGCATGATCTCAGGTACTTTATCTGTGATGCATAGAATAAGTTATTTAAGCTTACTCAATAATAGGAAGTGGCCACATTTTTCCTCATCTGTGAAATGGAAACAACAACAATAATAATACCTAACTAACAGGATCAAATGAGATAATTCATATAAAGCAGTTTTCAGAACTTAGAAGCCTAAATAAATGCCTGAGTCTCTAGAAAGATGATAGAGACCTGTGAGTAACTATAGCCTATTAATCAGTCCTTTATCCACTTAGCTATACTCTCTGCCTTGTCCAGAAAGGTAGTATAACCACAAAATTATTTTTAATCATTTATTTTTTCTCAATACTATTATATTTTTCTGTACACATATAAATTTACTTTTCAACATTCATTTTGGTAAGACTTTGTGCTCTAAGTTTTTCTTCCTCCCTCCTACACCTCCCCATCCCAAGACAGCAAACAATCTGATATAGGTTAAATATGTGCAGTCCTTTCAAACATATTGTACAAGAAAAATCATATCAAAAAGGAGAAAAACCATGAGAAAGAAAAAGAAAAAAAAACCCAAACAAACAAAAAAAGTGAAAATACTCTGCTTTGACCCCCATTCAGTTCTATAGTTGTCTCTCTGGATGCCTAGTATTTTCCATCCCAAGTCTACTGAAATTGCCTTGAATCACCACATTGCTGAGAAGATCCAAGTCCATCACATTTGATCATCACATAATCTTGCTGATAATGTGTATGATGTTCTTATGGTTCTGTTCACTTAACTCAGCATCTATTCATGTTTTAACCATTCATTAAACTCCTATTATATGCCTGCCACAGTGTTAAGTGCTTTTCAAATATTCTGTCATAGTGTAACACACAGTCAGATTCAGTATGGTGGGAATATTGGGTCCTAAAAATCTCTTTTTTACTAAAATGTCCTCCGGGGTTTATTCTCTCTTTAGGTGCATTATATCTGTTGCCTAGCCTGGGATTTCAGCACATGGAAACTTTGTCCCCTTGTCTCCTATCTGATGATGTGGCTACTTTTCATTATTGAGCAGCTGCAGCTTCTTCCTCCGTTATCGACAGCCATCTATAGAGGGTCAGGTGCAGTGGCTTGGCCCAGGCTGACCCCTGGTTAATGTGCACTGAGGTGTAATCACATCAACTCAGCGGGGAGTTGGGAGAATTGCATTAGCTCCCTGCATGAAATGACATTTACCAATAATTTATGTGATGTCCCTGCAATTAGTCTAGAGAGCTTTTGTTTTCCCGTTTATTTTCATCTATTTTTTAAGGCATTGAAATTATGAGCCACATTTATTGGTTTTGAATAACAAATATTACATGAATTTCCTGTCTTCTGAGGTGAAGGACATAGAATCAGAGAGTGGACAAGCTGGAAGAGACATCTGAGAGTTCATCCCAAATCCCTATCCTATTTAGGAGGAAGCCGAGTCTCAGAGACTGGCAATCATGCTCAGGATCCTACAAAAGAACAAAGAGGAAATAGCTCTGCTGACCTCTGCTGCCCTGCTCACATCACATTGGAATATTTACCTCACTTCTGGAAGCCACATTTGAGTTTATATCTTTAAATTGGAGAGCATCCCATGGAGAGAAGTAAGAACAGTAATGGCCCTGGAGGTCCCACCATATGAGGATGGCATGGGAAGAAAGGGTTAGCATGGAAATAATAATTTAAAAAAAGATTAGAGAAAGACAAAATAAATCTCTTCAAGTAATGAGAGACATTTTAGGTGATGGAAGAAAAGAAAGCAAAGATGGCATTTTTAGCTTTACTTTACTTGTTCTACAAGTTAGAAATAGGAATAATGGGTGGAAGAGATGAATACTCAGATTAAAGCTCAAAGGCTAGGTCTAACAATAGGAGCTGTCCAGCAAGGAAACAAGCTGATTTTAGAGAGAGTGGCTTCCTTACATTTGAATTCTCCAATATAAATCTCCTGCAGCGAGGTGGCACAGTGGATATAATACCTGGATTAGTCAGCAAGACCTGAGTTCAAATTTGACGTATGACCTTGGACAAGTTACTTAACTCTGTTTATCTCAGTTTCCTCATCTATTAAATGAGCTGGAGGAGGAAATAGCAAACCACTTCAGTATTTTTTCCAAGAAAATCCCCAATAGGATCATGAAACGTCAGACATGACTGAACAACAGCAATAATCCAAAGTTTAACATATCCCCAACTGATCTCACTAAAATTTCTCTAATGAATTACCCTATTTCTTCCAAATTTTCCACCACATTTCCAGTCACCTTGGCTTATAACTTCAGGATCATATTAAACTACTCAATTTCTCTCACAGAGGAAAATTTTTGCTAAGTGGGAAGGGAATTAGCATTTATATAGTGTTTACTATGTTCATTGTGTTAAGCACTTTTTTTTTGTTTTTATAAACATTATGTCATTTGGTCTTCATAACAACCCTGGAAGGTAGGTTCTATTATTATCCTCATTTCACAGTTGAGGAAACTGAGGAAAATAAAGGTAAAGTGTCTTGGGCAGGGTCACAAAGCCAGTATGACCTATGCCATATTGATTCTACATCTACTAACCTTGACAGATAGTTGACAGGTATAGTTGAAATTGAAATCGTAAAGATATGAGTCAAAGCTAGCTTCAGGTATTCCCCAGATGTAAAAGCATCCCCAAGTCACTTAATTTCTTGGGGTCTCAGTATTTTTATAAATAAAATAAGCACAATAATGGCACCTCTCTCTACAAGATATGAAGACCAAATGAGGCAGTATTTGTAAAGAGTTTTGTAAACTTAATGTGCTACATAAGTTCTAGCTTATGTAGCTTATTATACACAATATAGTATGCTTATTATACACAATCTTTAACATATGATGCCTCCTCCCTTCACACACAATTATATTCACTAGTATTTCTTGTATTCTATCTCCCCTCCCCTTTTGACACTATTTCAATCTCACTGCTTTAAGCATTTTCCCATTAAAATTTATTTTCCATACAGAAACCAAAGTGATTTTTTCCCCTAAAACACAGTTCTGACTATTCCACTACCCTGCTCAGTAAAGTGTAGGAGCTCCCTTTTACCTTTCAGATCAAATATAAAATCCTCTGGCATTCAAAGCCTTTCCCAATTTGGTCCTTTTCTGCCTTGGCAGGTTTCTTACAATTCACTCTTTTTTTCATAATTTCTGAGTGATGCTGCAACTACAGCTCAATCTGAATTTTCTACCATCAAATGGTTTTTGGCCTTTTTCCTATTTTTAAACCTATTGTCCAAAGAAAGGTAATTCAAAGTGTGTCTAAAATAAATAATTCTAAACCAATTATCTTTTGATATTTCAAAGTAATTCAATCTCAAGTAAAGTGTTGCAGAATTCTAATCCTACTTGGGAATTACAGAAATCTCCAAAGGGGATTCCAAAGGAAGGAGAGCTCTAATGGCCATATTCCAAACAAATCAGCAGGTACTTAAAGCACACAGGCAGGGAAAGCATTTCAGCAAACACCATTCTCATGGGGTTAGAGGTCTTATTTGGCCCAGATAGAATGACTGGCCCTACAAAGTCACAAATGGCTTGGAATAGAGAGCAGCCTATTTGTTGTCTGAGAATCAGCTCAGCTACATCACAAATATAGTATGATGTGCCCTCATATATGGCATAATGTGACCTTAAAGAAAGACACTACGTTTATCTGGATTTTTGCCTCCTCATCTCCCCCAGTAACTCTCCAAGACTGTATGTTACAGGGGACTTATTGATCACTGCAGCAGAAGTGAATTATGCTAATGAAACAAATATTTCATTGATAATCATACCCTTTCTCCCATCCCCTAAAAGAAAGATTACATTAGCTATTTTAGCAGACACATCACACTGTGACTTTCATTGAATCTGTAGTAATCACCAAGTCTCAGAATTTAACAAAACTTCAGAGGTCAAATGGCCCAATTCTCTTCTGAGTGAGAAAACCCTTTATAATATTACCCAACAAGTTCAATCTTTGCTTAAAGATCATCAATGATGTTTTCTCTACCTCCTGAATTAACTCAATCCCCTATTGTATACCTTTAATGATTGGTGAAGATTTTTTTTACAATGAGGCCATTTTCCTTTCTATGAAATTTCCACCCATTCTTCCTAGATTTGCCATTTGGAGCTAAGTCTAGGAAGTTTAGTTCTAAGTGACAGCTTTTCAATTAATTGGAAATAGCCTTAATCTCCACTTCCCATCTCAATTCTAAGTCCTACCTTTTCCAGATCCAGTTATTTTAAATGAATTCCCTATGATATGGAATCAATAAGCTCCATTGATATAGTGAATAGAGGTTGGACTTGAAATCATAAAGAAATCATCTCTCTCGACTCTCCCGGATTCAAATCATGCCTTAGAAATTTATTATTTATGTGACTCCAAGAAAGACATTTATTGAGACTGTAAAAAAGGAAAAGTGCCTATCTGCACAAAAATATTTATAGCAGTTCTTTGGTGCAAGCAAAGAATTGGAATTTTCCCCATTAACTGAGGAATGGCTAAACAAGGTGGTATATGATGGTAATGAAAAGCTACTGTGCAATGAGAAATGACAGCAAGAGGATTTCAGAAATAAAACAAAATGAAAACAAAAAGAAAAACTTTCATCACCTGATGCAAAGTGACAAGAGCATAACCAGGAGAACATTGTATATAGTAACAGCAACATTGTGTGATGGTCAGCTATGAATAACTTAGCTCTTCTCAGTAACATAAATGATTCATGACAATTCCAAAGGGATCATGATGGAAAATACTATCCATATCCAGAAAAAGAACTGATGGAGTCTGACTGTAGATTGAAGCATTCTGTTTTTACTTTACTTGTGTGTGTGCATGTTTCCTTTTGCTCTGTTTCTTCTCTCACAGCATAGCTGATCCAGTGATATATTTTATATGATTGCATATATTAAATTTCTAACTTTTTTAGGGAGGGGGGAAGGGAAGGAAAGAGGGAAAAAGTTAGCATTAATTTTTTTTGAAAAATTAATGTTAATGATGAGAAGGAAAATGAGCAGAACCAGGAGACCATCGTAAATGGCAGCATCAATATTATACAATGATCAATTCTGATGGACTTGACTCTTTCCAACAATGAAATTATTGATACCAGTCCCATTGATCTTTTGATGAAGGGAGCCATCTATATCCAGAGAGAGGACTGTTGGAACTGAGTGTGGATCACAAATATAACATTCTCACTCTTTTTGTTGTTGTTTGCTTGCAATTTTTTTTTTACTAATTTTACTTCCTGATTTTTTGGGGGCAACAAGAGAATTGTATAAATATGTTTACACATATTGGATTTAACATATATTTTAACATGTATAACATATATTGGATTGCTTCTCATCTAGGGGAGGGGACAAGGGGAAGGAGGGGAAATCTGAAACATAAGGCTATGCAAGGGTCAATGTTGAAAAATTATCTGTGCATATGTTTTGAAAATAAAAAAAAATTTAAAAAAAGAAAAATGAATGTTAAAAATTGCCTGTTAGTGTAATTGGAAAAATACTATTTTAAAAACTAAGTTGGCAAAAAAGAAAAAAGAAAAGCACATCTCTTTGTCCCTTAATTTTTCATCTGAAAAGGAGATTTTAAGATCCCTTTTAAGATCTAAATTCATGAATCTATTATCTTTTACTATATTGGTTGCCCTTTTCTGAGTGTTCTTATGAATGTCCTTAAATCATTGCATTATTTATTTGTTGTTATTCCTTTGTTTTCACAGAGGACCAATGGCATTTTGGGGTGATACTTTTTCTTGCTGCAGCAAATACCATACTACAGATGAGATTTCAAGGAAAACTATTGGCTTGAAGTGGAATTCTAGAGGGAGAAACTGTCTTTGAATTGAAAGATTTTTTTTCTCAAGTCTCTCCTCACTACAGCCCATTCTCTACACAGCTATCAAATTGATCTTTTCAAAGCATATGTCAACTCCTGCCTTCAATAAACTCCAGTAGATCTTTATCACCTCCTAAATAAAACATAAGATCCTCTTTTTGGCATTCAGAGTTTTTCTTCATGTGGATCTTTTCTACCTTTTGAAGTTTCATATATCTTGTTCCTCACCACATACTCTTCCATCCAGTGACACTGGCTTCCTGGCTGTTCTATGAACAGCTCTTGACATTTTATCTGACTTCTCTCAAGTCTGGTATATTCTTTCTCCTCTTCTCCAGCTCCTGATTTTCCTGGGTTTCATCAAACCCCAGATAAAATTTCATCTTCTCCAAGAAGCCTTTTTCAACTACACTCAATACTAACCTTTCATCTATTAATTATCTCCAAATCATCCATTTCAAATAGATTGTTTATATATAATTATTTGCATATTGTCTGTGACCTCAACATCAGGGACCTTTTTTTTTAAGTATTCACAGAACTTAAAACAGTGCCTGGCTCATAGTATCTTCTTAATAAATGCTTTTGATTGAACTGATTTAATTATGCCATTAGAATCCTGACCAATTGTGTTTTTTAATCTACCATACTAACCATGAAAAGCCCTTGTCACCATTTTAGGAGAAATTTAAGGCCACCTCCATATTGCCTTGAACTAGACTGATGTAGCTGGTTCAATATTCCCTTGGCACATGTTCCCATGGCCTTACCTGAACTTTAGGTCTTGTTCTTCAGGCCCTGCTAGCTCAGGCCCAAGATGGAAGCTATATTTAGCAGACATCATTTCAGCTAAAGATTCATCAATATCAGGGTCACATTTTATTGTGGAAAAGGGAGGAGTCTATTATGAGAAAATAGCAAATTGCTCATATTTTGAAAGAGGGACATTGTCCAGATGTCCTGAAATGAACCCTGATTCTCTTCTTGGTGACATCATTTTCTTTTTTTTCTTAAAGCTTTTTATTTGCAAAATATGCATGGATAAATTTTCAACATTGACCTTTGCAAAACTTTCTGTTCCAAATTTTTCCCTCCTTCCCCCCATCCCCTCCTTTAGATGGCAGGTAGTCCAATACATGTTAACTATGTTAAAATATATGACAAATCCAATATATGCATACATATTTATACAGTTACCTTGCTGCACAAGAAAAATCGGATCTAGAAAGAAAAAAAAAACCTGAGAAGGAAAACAAAATGCAAGCAAACATCAATAGAAAGTGTGAAAATGTTATGTTGTGGTCTACATTTCATATCCCTCTCTCTGGATGTATATGACTTTCTTCATTGTTGAACAATAGGAACTGGTTTGAAACATTTCATTGTTGAAGAGAGCCATGTCCATCAGAATTGATCATCATATAGTCTTGCTGTTGCCATGTATAATGATCTCCTGGTTCTGCTCGTTTTGCTCAGCATCAGTTCATGCAAGTCCCTCCAGGATTCTATGAAATCATTATTTCTTATAGAACAATAATATTCCATAACATTCATATACCATAATTTATTCAGCCATTCTCCAATTGATGGGCATCCATTCAGTTCTCAGTTTCTAGCCACTACAAAAAGTGCTGCCACTAACATTCTTGCACATGTGGGGCCTTTTCCCTCCTTTGAGATCTCTGTGGGATACAAGCCCAGTAACTATTTTTTTTTTCAAAATGGTCTTTCCAACTTATGAAGACCATATCTGAAAGTATTATTCGTGTTGATTCCCATAAGTTAGAACCTACTGTGATGATACAGCAGAACTAGATGCAAGAAAACCTTTGTTAAGAAAATAGGACTCAGGTTAATAACTTGCCATAATGGAAGTCCTGAATTTGGGAGTGGGAAGTGGGAAGTGACAGTGGTTTTCATGGGGAAGAAGTACACGGCTTTGGGGAAAAGGGTGACCTCCCATATGTTGGTTCCAGGAGTCAAAGCCTTATTTCTTCTGTACTAGCTGCAGCTCTGGTTTGACATGTAGCAGAAGGGATTTCTGCTTAGCTACAGGCTGTAGGTGATAGTCACTCTGATCCGTTTAAATTCAAATTTGATGACTATATGAATCTCTGATTTTTTAAAGTCATCTTACCTGAGTTGTAGGACTTATACAAGAAGTTCCTCTTGTAAAGCAGGGCCATTTACATAGTATTTACAATATCTATTCATCATTTTTGACTTTCCTTCTCAGGAAAAGTATAATGTTACAGCCTCTTTTTTTAAATGGGAAACATCAATGTTACAAACTCCCTAGGGATCTCTAAGCTTCCAGTCTGCTCTGCCATCTCTCTTCATATTGGTTTACTGCCTAGGAGTTATTTTTAGATCACCTGAAACTCCTTTGTTGCAACAGTTCTGAGTTGGTTCCATGAAGTGGAATCAACTTCTATATTTATATGAAAGCTATATTTAGCAGCCATCATCTCAGCATGGTCCATCAACTTGTATCCCCAAAATTTAGCACAGAGCAGAGGGCCATCAACTTCAACTCACTTTAGAAAGTGGGGGTTTTCATAAAACAAGGAAACAATTAGACACAAAAAGAGACAAAAATCTGCTTGATCACTTAGTAGCCAGGTGAGGATCAGTAGGAAGTCAAATGATATGGTAGAAAGACCCCTGAACCATGTTTGTTAATTAGAATAACAACGTTCAGCAAATTAGCATCCATGTAACTTTGGACAAGTCATTCAACCTGGCTGAATAATGAAGGGGGACAGGTTGGTTGGGCTGGATGATCCCTAATGCCCTACTTGGGAAGCTTCATCTATATGAATTATAATAGAGTCTGTTAGTCTCAGGCATGAGATTTTCTGGGTCTCTATTTCTTCACCTCTAAAAATGGTTGGTAGTATTGGTGGTAATGAGTAGTTCCAGTTGTGTCTGACTTGGTGATGCCATTTGGGTTTTTCTCAGTAATGATTTGACATTTCTTTCTCTAGCTCATTTTAGAGATGAGCAAACTGAGGCAAGCAGGGTTAAGTGATTTGCTTATGGTTACATGGGTAGTAAGTATCTGAGGCTGAATTTGAATTCAGGAAGATGAATATTCTTGATTCCAAGCCCAGTGCTCTCTGCACCAGGACAACTAGCTACCCTGTAAAATGAAGGGGCCTGGAGCTATAAATCTTCATGGTCCCAGTGTCTTCTGTGAGTCACTAGAGAGCCTCTGAGGTAGCTTCCATTTCTAAAAATATGATCCTATAGTCTGTGTGACCTTGAGGAAGGAGCTAATCTTTTTTAGCTTCAGACACCTCACTTAGAAAGTGAAGGGGATTTTACCAAATGACCTTGGACTTTCAGCTTTAAAATGACTTAATTTTCTTTAAGTTACTACTCAGATCTATGATTTTTAATAGCTTTATCTCTCAGAGTCTTGATCTCTTCATCTGTAAAATGGGGGTGTTAATATTGGTACTCCCTACCTCCTAAAGTTGGTATGAAAAAAGTATTTTGTAAACTTCAGATTGTTTTACAAATACAGGTAGTAGCAGTCTAACTTTATCCAACAAGCATTTATTAAGCACTTATTATATGCAAACATTTTAGAAAGTATTTAGGATATAGGAAGGGATCTATGATTTGAAGGGTTCTAGGCATTTCTTAACAGAAGACTCACTCTGTTAAGGCAGATTCAAACTTTATTCTTAATTTAAAGGCTTAGGGAATTCCCTAGGACACTTAGAGATCATATGACTTGCCCAGGGTCCTAGAAAAGGAACTCTGATGCTTCTTTCTTTTTCCAGAATTTCACAATGCATCTACAGGTGAGAGGAATAGAATATAAAAAGGAAATGGTCCTGCTTTCAAGGAGATTACACTCCATACAAGGAAGCAAGATTTTAAAAAAAAATAATGTCATAACTTGGTAACCAGAGGAGATTGTTGTTTATCCTTCATTCTTTTTTCTGAGGCAATTGGGGTTAAGTGACTTGCCCAGGGTCACACAGCTAGGACATGTTAAGTGTCTGAGACCAGATTTGAACTCAGGTCCTTTTCACTTCAGGGCTGGGGCTCTATCCACTGCACCATCTAGCTGCCTCTGTTTGTCCTTCATTCTTGAAGAGACCAGTAACATCCCAAGGATGATACCGTAACCTGGGTGTAAATTGTACTTAAGTGAGGCAGAGCTGTACAAATTCATCAGCCTCCTCTCTCCTCCAGATTTAGAGATGGGGAGTAGGGACACTAACCACTGGGGGGGTGACAGCCTTCTTATAGGATGGGCCATATTCATAAAGGTAGACCTGGATGGAAGCTTAGCAGCCATCTAGCCTAATTTCTTCCCTTCATAGATAATGAAACAGAGTCTCAGAGATGGGAAGTAACTTTGTGAGTGCTGGTGAGTGTCTCAAAAGAGATGAGTGGCCCTGTCAATGTCACCACACTGCCCTTCTAAACCAAGACACGTAACTTTGCTTGCTGGATTTTCTCCCACTTTAGCAAAAATTTCCTCGATCAGAATTTTCCCTGAATATTGAAGATGCAGGTTCCTTGAGGTCAGAGGTTGTTTCACTTTTTTTTATTTCTCCAATGACTGATAGTGCTAGACACATAGTAGGTGCTTACTAAATGAATTGGATGTATGTTTACAAAGTCAATGGTAGATTTTCTGTCCCTCTGATAGTAGAACTAATGCTTTCTCTCTGAGGGAAAATTATTTCCTTTTGACCATTCAGTTTAATGTTAGGAGTAACACATGGTTTGTCAAGTATTACCAAGTGTCCAACACTTTGAGGTCCTTGCCAAGACTCTAATTTTGTCCTCTTTAAATACTTTTTGTTTCTTTCTCTCTTTTTTTTGCCTTTTATGCTTCTTTCCCTCTGGGCTGACCATCTGTCTCCCTACCTGTACTTCTCAAGAGCAGGAGGCTGAATGAGAAAGTGGGAGCAAGATATAGCATATAGCACATGTCCCTCCGTAAAGTCAGTTGGTGGAAGTCATCTTTGATCATCAAGGGCGAGGAGCTCAGGACCTGGGGCGTCTTGTGCAAAACAACCAGCATCTTGTGAGCCTGCAGGGCTGCAAACTCAGCTGGTCAAAACAGGACAATAATGAGGGCAAGGATGTTAGTTCAACTCCAATTGAGGCTGGGTACTTTGATACAGAAAGATATATTATTCCTTGGTAAGAGTTTCAGAGGTCATGTACCTTATTCTGGTTGGACCATCTTAAAAATGGGTATAAGGGAACATGGTGACAGAGTATAGAGGCTCATTTATCAGCATGGGCAAGTCACAAATCTCTGGGCTTTTATTACTCTACTTCCTCACCTTCCCACATGGCACCTTATGGACTGGCCCCATACCTGGTTGAAGACTCAACTCGATATGTTAGCCATATTAATATTGTATTAGGCTATGTGCATGTATGCAAGTGTATATCTGTATCTATCTATCTATCTATCTAAATCTAAATATATATATACATATATATATATTCACCCACAGATACACACACAAATATACCCATACTTAAATATAACTTGCTTGAGGAAGATTGAGGGGAGCAAAGAATAAAAAAAACTATACAATAGAAAATAAAAGAAATCTACAAAGGAGCAAAGAAAACATGGCCAGTTCTGAATACAATGTCACATATTTATTATATGGCCTTTCTTGAGATGAAAATTTATTGTTACATATTTTGAATCCTCTCATATTCTGCTCTGCACATGATAATTTTGTCTTTTTTTCTTTTTCTATTTTCTTTTTAAGTTTTAAAGAAATAAACACATTAAAAAAGATTCTGCTCAAGTGATACCTTCTTCAAGAAATCTTTCCCTGTCAAACCAATTTCTAATGTTTTCACCTCTAAAGTCAATATGTATTTATTATGTACATATTTCCACAGAAATCTAAATGGTTTTAGTGGATGGAGTATTAGACAAAGCTGCAGGAAGACCTGAGTTCCCTCTGACATTTACTAATGTATGACTCTGGACAAGTAATTTAATTTCTCTTAGCCTAAATTTCTTCATATGTAAAATGGGAATAATAGGACCACCAAATAATAGAGTGATTGAGAAGGTCAAATGATATGTGTGAATTGCTTCACAAATCTTAAAGAGCTATATAAAGGCTAATTGTAGTAGTGGTACCAGTAGGGGTTGTGGGGGTGGTGATAATGGTGGTGGTAATAGTAGGAGGAGGAGGAGGAGGAAGAGAAGGAGGGGGAGAAGGAGAAGAAGGAGGAGGAAAAAGAGAAGGAGGAAGAGGAGGAGGAGAAGGAAGAGAATGAGGAGAAGAAGGAGAAAGAGGGGGAAGAGAAGAAGGAGAAGGAAGAAGAGGAGGAGAAAAAAGAAGAAACAGGAGGAAGAGGAAGAAGAAAAAACAGGAGAAAGAGGAAGAAGAGAAGAAGAAAAGGGGGAAGGAGAATAAGATAGAGGAGAAGGAAGAAGAAGAGGAAAAGGAGAAGATGGGGCAGAAAAGTCCATCTGTGTCAACACAAGGCAATTTGGACCTTTTGTTTGTCCCTTCTATCACCAACCTCCTTGTGAAGAGTAAAACCTCTCCCTTTGACCTCAGGTCTTTCATCTCCTGCTGTAACTGTCTCTTGAGGAAAAAAAGAAGAAAGTTGATGGGAAGAGCAGGGCATACATCTCCCTCTGCAGTTTCCTGCTCAGTCTCCAGCTTTGGAAGGAAGATGAGGAATAAAGTAGTACTCTTCCATCTGATCATTTGATTAGGTACCTTTTGCCTCTTTTTGGTAACCCTAGCACTGAATAAACATCTTTTCATGGATTAATAATAATTTTATATATGCCAATTTATGCATGTTTTCCCCATCATTAGACTCTAAGGTTCTCAAAGTTAGGGGCACAGTGAATGGCACATAGCAGGTACTTAAGAAATAATTATTAATTGGTTGATTGTTTTTGCCTTTATTTTGTAGTACTCACTCACTCTGAAGTCACTTCCTCAAGCTGTTCCTACTTTGGCAGAACCATTTCACAGAGGATAGCTGACTTCTAGTCCCAGAGTTCTAGGACTAACTTTGAGACTCTGGGGTGTTAGCATGCTGGCTCTGAATCCTACTTGTCTGCTCCCCATCATGAATCAAACACTTGGTGCAACTAGATTTTGATCTTCACAAAAACTCTTTGAGGTAAGTGTTATTCTTGTTCCAGTTTTACAAATTGAGAAATCACTGCTGACCAAGCTTAAGTGACTTGCATAAGGTCACACTGATAGTAAATGTTTGAGGTAGGATTTGAACTCTGCTTTTCTAAACTGCCAATCCAGTGCTCTATACCAAGGCTTCTTAAACTTTCTCCATTCATGACCCCTTTTTCACCTGAAAAATTTTTATCCAACCCTGGGTATATGAGTATAAAAAATACACATACAAATCATATATTTCCTGATAATAAATCATAATTTTGTGTCCCTCATATTCATTTATGCAGTCCTATATGAGATCATGACTCCCAGTTTCAGAAGCTTTCTTTTATGCCATTTTTTTTTTACCTTGCCCTTTTCATTTGATTAGAAAAGATCTGAGTTTCAGTTTTTCTGGATGATTCCTGGTAAATGGGGTCAACCCCCATGATTCCAGGAAGGATGATGAGAACACGATAAAAGGGATTTGATTTCAGATCTGATGTCTCCTCCCTCCTCCCCCACCAGGAGTAATCTCGGAATTCCCCGTTCCAATTAAAAGAAAGTCTTTATTCCATATGACTTCCATTTGCATTTTGCTGCATTGGAAGCCCTTCTATCCCATATAATTTCCCCCCAGAATTTTACATAATGCCCTCTGCCTGGATACAGTTTAATGTCTCCTACTGAGCACTCAGAATAATCAAGTGGGAGGCCAGCCTGGATCAGTGAGCAGCTCTTAAAATGCACAGGCAGTGACATAAACACCAGATAATTAGTGCTCACAGCAAGGGACATGGAAATAAGTTAAACTGGGTATTTCCTTCACTCCCTGAAATCACTGACATAGATGGTTACCGATTTGGATCTGCTGTGAGCTTTCTTATAATGGGATCACAGATTCCTGGAAGGGCCTTCCAAGCATCCAATCCCTTTTCTCAACAACTTGTCCCCTAGACAGCAGGTCTGAGAATTGGCCATTAATCCTGTATTGGGATACTTCAGACAACTGAGAGCTCAGCACTTTATCAGGCAACATACATCATGATTATACTACACTAATTATGAGAGTTAATCTTTAGAGTGAGACAAAGTCTTCTTCTTGCAATATCACTGCATCTTAGATTTAAAGATAAAAGGGAACTTAGATGTCATTGAGCCAACCCCCTTCGTTTTAAGGATATACAAATGGAGATGCAGAGAGGGTAAGACTTGCCTTTTCACAGACAATAAAGTAGCAGAAACAGGATTTGAACTCAGGACCTCCAACTCCAGATCCAGCATTCATTTCACTAACCATGCTTCCTTTGTCTAATTCTATTTCAATGCCATGAGGCTATTTAGAGTCTATTTACTTCCTCTGACATTTGGAAACTGAGGCTTTCCCCAAGCTTTCTCTTCTCCAAGACAAGGGCTGGGAAATGGAAATACGAAGACTTGAGTTTGACTTTGGCTGATGATACTTACGAGTTGTTAGAGTATGGATAACTCACTTCTCTAAGACTTGGGTTCTCCTAGTCTTCCATTGGAAGGACATCAGCTTTCAGACACTGTTGTCAGATGTGTTGCTGCTTCTAGGCTAAGCACATGGTATAGTCTGACTTGGAGTCAAAATGCTGGGTTCAGCGTTCACCTGTGTCACATATTGACTGTATGATTCCAGAAAAGTCCCTTAAATTCAGTATCTAGACAATGCTTTAAGCTATAATTTGTATCATCAACACCTAATACACTATAACAAATTTGGAATGGGTCCATGATTTTGACATAAAGGGTGATACTATGAGTGAATTAGGGGAACAAGGGATAGTGTATCTCTCAGATCTGTGGAGAAGGAAGGGATTTATGACTAACAAAGAACGAGAGCATGTTATGAAATGCAAAGATTATAATAAATTTTAAAGTTTTTGTGCAAACAAAGCCATGATTAGAAGGGAAGCAGAAAATTGAGGAAAAGTTTTTCCATCTAATGTACCTGATAATGACCTCATTTTTAAAATATGTAGAGAACCAAATCAAATTTGTGAAAGTACAAGCCGATTCCACGATTGATAGTCAAAGGATATGAATAGACAATTTTCAGATGAAGAAGTTAAAGCCATTTCTAGTCCTATGATAAAATACTCTAAATCACTATTGATTAGAGAAATGAAAATTAGGACAACTCCGAGGTACCACTTCACACCTCTCAGATTGGCCAAGATGATAGGAAAAGAGAATGATAACAATTGGAGGGGATGGGACACTAGTACATTGTTGGTGGGGTTGTGAAATGATACAAACTTTCTGGAGAGCAATTTGGAAGGCATAAAAAGTATCAAACTGTGCATATCCTTTGATCCAGCAGTGTCTCTATTTGGGCTATAATCAAAGAGATCATAAAAAAGGGAAAAGAACTCATATGTGCAAAAATGTTTATAGAAGGTCTTTTTTTGTCGTGGCAAGAAACTGGAGACTGAGTGGACGCCCATCAGTTGGGGAAGGGCTAAATAAATTATGGTATATGAATGTTTTGGAATATTATTGTTCTGAAAGAAATGATGAACAAGCTAATTTCAGAAAATCCTGGAAAGGTTTATATGAACTGATGCTAAGTAAAGTAAATAGACCAAGAGAACATTGTACACACCAAGAGCAAGATTATGTGATCAACTGTAATGGACTTAGCTCTTTTCAACAATTCGGTGATTCCGGCCAATTCCAATAGACTTATGATGGAGAGAGCCATCTGTATCCAAAGAGAGAATATGGAGACTGAATGTGAATCACATCATGGTATTTTCACCTTTTTTTTTTGCTTGTTTTTTTCTTTCTCATTTTCCCTCTTTTGAACTGATTTTTCTTGCACAGCATGATAATTGTGGAAATAGGTTTAGAAGAATTGCACTTGTTTAATCTAGAGTGGATTATTTGCTGTCTAGGGGAGAAGGTAGGCAGGGAAGGAGGGAGAAAAATTTGGAACATAAGGTTCTGTAAGGGTGAATGTTGAAAACTATCTTTGCATATATTTTGAAAAATAAAAAGCTATTATTATAAAAACCCCCAAACTATAATTTGTATAAAACTATGAAAGTACAAGGAAGTTTCCATCCTTAGCATTGTATGTGTCTCTATATACATTTATGTTTTTATGTATGTTTCCATATATATTTATATAATAAGCATGTGTATACATGAAAGAGAGAGACATAGAGACAGAGACATCAATAGAGATAAAAGACCTAGAGAAACAGAGACACACAGAGAAAGACACTTAATAAACACCTACTATATGCCAGTCACTTAGTAAATGTTGGGATACAAAGAAAGGTAAAATATAATCCCTGCCTTTGAGAAGCTCATAATCTAATGAAGGAGACACATTTACAAACAGGATATGTGCAGGATAAGTTGGAAATAATGAACAGAAGGAAGGCACTAGAATTAAGAGACATTGGGAAAGGTATCCCTATAGGAAAGGAAACATATTATGTGATCTTGTGGTTTTAAGGCATCATCACCCTTATTTAGTCATGACTCAGGTGGTGAATGTCCCTGCTCAGATGTGAGCCCCAGAACTGGACATATAACCCCAGACACTTTATAAACAGTCCAGAGTATTATAAGGATATTACCTTGCTTCCTTGTTCCAAATACTACACTTATATTAATGTAGCCTGACATTAATAAACTTACATTAGGGACATTACATTAATAGAATCACATTAGCTTATTACATTAGCAGTTTGGGCAGCCACATTGCTTTGCTAATTCATACTGATCTCATCACACTTTACTGAGAAAATCAAGACTATTGTTCTCGAGTCCCTTTTTCTCCTCTTGGCTGCATCTAAAAACTTCTTGACAGCATTTTCTTTGCTTCCTTCTGTTCAAATATCAAATGAGAAGTCACCCTTCTTCTCATCTAGTTCAAACCTTCTATATATATATATATATATCCTTGATTTCATTCCCCTCTTCTCTAACAAATTATACCTACACCTCCTTATTTTATCTAGTCCTCAATTTCTGTTATCTGGTTTATGGAATGACTCTACACAGCCATCTCTTCCTATATTTAAAATCCCTTCCTTGACATTACCCCTCAAGCTAGCTTCCTAAATTTCCCCTCCCTTAACCTCTTAAAAAGACAATTCTGAACTCATGTTGCTTCAACGTCCCCTCTTCTTATTTATGTCTCAGACTTTTGTCATTTGGATTCTTACCTTATATCTCAATTAAAAATGTTCCTGCCTAAGTTCCCAATGATGTTGTAATTGTGAAATCTGTTGACTTTTTCTCAATTCTTTTTCTCTTTGACTAAGCTTGGACAATACTCAGTCAGGATGATTTAAATTAAAATCCAGTCTCAGGTATTTACTGTGTGACCTTTTGGCAAATCACTTAGACTCTGCTTGCCTTAGTTTCCTCATTTGTAAAATATGGGTGATAATAGCACCTACTCCCAGTAACAATCACCTGTAATAATGATAAATGAGTGATAACACAATACTTGACATACACAAAGCACTGTATACATGTTCCAAGTAAAGTCAAAAGATGGTGTCTTCTCTAGGAGGTTAAGGTCCTCCTTATGGGAGAGAAAATGCAAACAATTATGTACAGACAGATATATGCAGGATAATTTGGAGAGAATCAATGAGAAGTCATTATTATGGGAGGAGGAGAATCAAAGAAAGCTTCCTGTAACAGGTAAGACTTTAGATGAGTCTTGGGAGAAGTCTGGCAAGTAGGTAGTCAGGAAGAGGAGGGAGAGAGTTCCAGGAACAGAGGATAGCCGGTGAAACTTCTGGAGTTGGGAGGTAGGTTTTGTGTGCAACAAACAGAAAGGAGATCATTGTCACTGGATCATAAAGTGTGTGTGAGTGTGTGTGTGTGTGTGTGTGTGTGTGTATGTGTATGAACATGTAAAGAGACTGGAACGGTAGGAAGGGGGAAGGTTATGGAGGTATTATGTCTACACCACTGAAATCAGAGCACTGGTCCAAAAAGAAATGATGTTGATATAATAATAATTACTCCTATCATCACCATTTCATAAAGAGAACAACGTGCTTTAGTATAGGGAGCGCTGGATATCAAATTAAGAAGAAAAATAGAAGATTTAGGATTGTTGACATCTCAAAGATTACCTTTTCCAAGTCCCAAAATTTTAAGGATGAAGAAAATGAGTCCCAGAAAGGTGGGCAAGGTGAGTGGACCAAGATGATATAGAAAATAAATTGTATAGCGAGCATTTGAATCCAAGTCTCCTTGCCTCTAGAAATAATGCTCCCCTAATCCAAATCACTTATAGACTAGGAAACCCAGGCCTGGGGAGATGAAGTGACCTGAGGCAGTGAAGAGCAAAACTTAGGTCTGCACCAAGCGTCTCTGGTTCCCCTCTGACCACAACTGTTTCTTGGGCATCTTACAGAAAGGCAACCCCTAGAAAGCAGGGGCCTGGGCTGCCTGGGCCACTGCTGAGGCAGCTTGATGATGGAGCAGACAGTGGTGTGCATCTGTGATTGCTCCTGCTGGCCTTCTCCCCTAGGGTTTGCACTTCCCCTGGAAAGTCAGGTGGGTACAGACAGATAATAACTCACGCAGCCGCCTGTAGTGAGAGGGACGATGGACCTGACAGGGTTTTTTAAATAGTGGTTTCAGAACACTAAAGAAATCAGTCTGAGAGATGAATGCTGGAAATAGGCCGACATCTTTCCTATTCAGCAAAAAGAAAAACCTGCCAGACCTGGAGGAGATGAATAGTTTCATTTGGAGAAGTGTCTTCTGTCCAGGTGAAGCAGTTTGATTCTTTAAGGGGGACTGCCCTGATAACAACTCAGCAGCTGCATGAGTGGTGTGAATAGAATGATTGCTGGGGCCTTGGAGAGGACTTCTGCTCTAAATATGTCTCCCACCACATGGGATACGGCTACAGATGCTACTTTTGGTGAGCCCCATGGCAGGGAATAAGAAGGCTCTGGGACTACAGAGTTTTATTACATTTATATGTATAATCATATATATATATGTATATAAATAATAAAATATAAAATTAAATTTCAAATTGCTACATATCACTATTTGTCACTATTCATACTTTCTCTCTCCATATATATACATATATACATATATACATGCACACACTTATATATACATGTTATCAATGTTATCTTACAGCATGGACCTTTTGGAAAAGGGTAACTAATTTTTTTTTTTTTTTTTGCTGAGTCAATTGGGATTAAGTGACTTGCCCAAGGTCACACAGCTAGGATGTGTTTAAGTGTTTGAGGTCAGATTTGAACTTAGGCCCTCCTGACTTCAGGGCTGGTGCTCTATCCACTGCATCAATTAGCTTCCCCAACTATTTCATTTTTTAAAAATTAATACACATTTCTTTCCTCCCCCTCCAACTCCCTCATATATATGCAATATTAAATAGTAATGGTGACAGTGGGCAGCCTTGTTTCACTCCTGATCTTATTGGCAATGGTTCTAGTTTGTCTCCATTACATATGATGCTTGCTGATGGTTTTAAGTAGATGCTACTAATCATTTTAAGGAAAAGCCCATTTATTCCTATACTCTCTAGTGTTTTTAATAGGAATGGGTGTTGGATTTTATCAAATGCTTTTTCTGCATCTATGGAGATAATCATATGGTTTTTGTTAGTTTGGTTATTAATATAATTGATTATGCTGATAGTTTTCCTGATATTGAACCAGCCCTGCATTCCTGGTCTCCCTCATATATATGGAAAAAGAAATGAAAAAAAACCCCAAAATTCTCAAAACCAGTATTTACAGCCAAGCAAAGGAAAATCTCTCATCATCCATATCCACAAAATGTATTTTTCATTCTGTATCAACTCTTGGTCAAAAAGGAGGTAAGACACACTTTCATCCATCCTCTGGAATCATGGTTGGTCAGTGTATTGATCAGAGTTCTTGAACATTTCCCAAAGGTCTTTGCTTTAGCAAAGAATCCAAATCCTCTGGGTAAGTAATCCCCTCCTTTGCTACATTTTAAGCCTTCCCAGATATTCTTTACTCTGCTCACTTTAATGTGAGCTTCTCTGTTATCTACTACCCACTTTCTCTCAGGGTCCCAGGTGGGAGATAGAGTTACTTATGAATATCTAACTCTATGTGGATTCCCTAAAAGATAAATCTTAGTCATGTGCATCCACTGATAACTCCATTTTCCTGATGGGGAGCCCACCTGCCTGGTTCACACTGGCAAGTTTATCGCTTTGATCTTTTAAAAATGCTAGTAAAATCTTTGCAATCTGATGCAGGATGATGAAGAAAACAGGTAAATTGCATTCCCCCCCCTCCAGCAGCTGCAGAGTAATCAATGAAGTCCAGCAAAATGAGAGCACAGAGAGCAGATAATTCTGGGGGAAAGTTGCTCTTGAGGGGGTTAGAGGCAGGATTAGAAGCAGCTGCTGTACAATGTCAGGATCTCCTCAGGAAGGATGGCCAGGTATAGCTTCCACTTCACAAATCATCATGGTGGTAGGGTGGGAAGGCTCAGAGGAGCATGGGAATCTCAGAGTTGTGAGAATCTCAGAGATCATCTAGTTGTCCCCCCTCAATATTTAAGAATGTAAGACCCTTGAGGACAGGTACTTTAAAATTTTTCTCTTTGTATCCCTAGGACCTAATGCTTAGCATTCACTAAAGTGTTTTAATAATATTTTATTTTTTCCAGTTACATATAAGGACAAATTTGAACACATTTTATTTTATTAAAGCGTTTTATTTACAAAACATATAAATGATTAATTTTTCAACATTGACCCTTGCAAAGTCTTCTGTTCCAAATTATCCCCTCCTTCACCCTATCCTCTCCCCTAGATGGCAGGTATTCCGATACATGTTAAATATGTTAAAATATATGTTAAATTCGATTTATATATGTATTTACAGAGTTATCTTGCTGCACAAGAAAAATAGGATCAAGAAGGAAAAACAACCTGAAAAAGAATACAAAATGCAAGCAAACAACAACAGAAAGCATGAAAATGCTATGCTGTGGTCCACACTTAGTTTTCACAGATTTATCTCTGGGTATATATGGCTTTCTTCATTACTGAACAATTGGAACTGGTTTGAAACATCTCGTTGAAAAGAGCCACATTCATCAGAATTGATCATCATACAGTATTTTGTTGTCGTGTATAATGATCTCCTGGTTCTGCTCATTTCGCTCAGCATCAGTTCATGTAAGTCTCTCTAGGCCTCTCTGAAATCATCCTGCTGGTCATTTCTTACAGAACAATAATATTCCATAACATTCATATACCATAATTTATTCAGCCACTCTCCAATTGATGGGTATCCATTCAGTTTCCAGTTTCTAGCCACTACAAAAAGGGCTGCCACAAACATTTTTGCACATGTGGGTCCCTTTCCCTCCTTTAAAATCTCTTTGGGATATAAGCCCAATAGAAACACTGCTGGGGACACTGATACATTGTTGGTGGAACTGTGAACGGATCCAACCATTCTGGAGAGCAATTTGGAGCTATGCTCAAAAAGTTATCAAACAGTGCATACCCTTTGATCCAGCAGTGTCCTATATGCCAAAGAGATCTTTGGTCTGGGTCCACTGGTCATAGGTTGGGTCTGCTGGGTCAAAGGGTATGCATAGTTTGATAACTTTTTGAGCAAGGTTCCAAATTGCTCTCCAGAATGGCTGGATCCATTCACAGTTCCACCAACAATGTATCAGTGTCTCAGTTTTCCCACATCCCTTCCAACATTCGTCATCTTAGCCAATCTGAGAGGTGTGTAGTGGTATCTCAGAGTTGTTTTAATTTGCATTTCTCTTATCAATAGTGATTTAGAGCACCTTTTCACATGACTAGAAATGGTTTCAATTTCTTTACCTGAAAATTGTCTTCAACATGTTTTTAAGAAAATTTTGAGTTCCAAATTTCTCTTTCTATCCTTCACTTTCTCTGTCCCCAAATAGTAAGCAATTTAATATAGGTTATATATGTGCAATCAATATAGTAAGTCTTTAATAAATACTTTTTAAACAATAGTAATTAATATTTATATGGTATTATAACATTTATATATAATAAATTAATATTTATAAATTTGTTAAAGCATTTTATGTGTGTTATTTCATTTGATTCTCACAACTAAGTGAGTGAAGATGGTGCTCTTTCCTGCTCTTTGGCAAATGACAAAACTGAGGGTGACGTGAGAAGCATGAGAAGTTGGTTTTCTATACATACTGTTAGATCAGGGTAAAGGGGGGAAAGTGAAATATCTTGTAAAGATATCTCCAGTCACCTGTGAATTAAGGAACTGGTTAAATAACTAAGTTCCTGACAAAGGGGGTTTAGAGTTAAACCTAAACCAGGTATGGTCAGTGACAAGGCCAAAGACTTTTTGAGGGGACTGTAATCCAACCTAATTTCCATTTGGATAGTAAATGTGATCAATTGTAACTAACTCTGACTGTAAATCTGACCAACTTAAATCTTGAAGGGAGAGGTAAAGAACACAACTATCAGTGTAAAGTTTGTTTCCTTGAAATATTTCATGTGTCTCATGTATAAATACACCCATTTCTCATGAGAATCACTGCATAAAGGATTCTTCTCTCATTTTAAAGAGCACTGGTTGAAACACTGCTCCTAGGCCAGCTTGCAACTGGGGAAACTGTGGGCAGTGGCAGTTTGTCTTGGACTTACTCCCCAATCCTGCTGAGCTTCATGGAGTCCTTTGATAATAGTAACAAACAGATTTGGGTGACTTGCCTAGAGTCACTCAGTCAGTAAGTATATGAGACAGTCTTCCAAACTACAGGTCTAATGTTATATCCCTTATGCATCTGGCTTCCTGCAGAATAAATGGGAAACTGAGGCCCAGAGGGAGTATACAGCTAGTATGAGTCAGAGCCTGTTTTCCTCTGACCCCCAAATCCTTCACTCTTCCATTGCTCCACATTGTCTGGGGAGAAGAGCAGGACCTCATTATTCAGAGTTGATAAAGGACTGAGCTTGGATCTCAGGTTCCCGTTGAAGGGATAAATCATCAGAGTGCAACTCTTGGGAATGAATATTTTGAAAATAAATAGGAGTTATGTATTATGAGATAATCAGCAGGACTAAAACTGACTTCCTTAAAATAGATATTTACCTATTTGGATTGAAGGATGATGGGAGCTTTTTAAAATCCTGTTTGTCCTCCCCTATTCTCAGCCCCCATTCCTAATTTTTTTCAATATTGGAGATTAAATTTTGTCTTTATAAATGTGGGAAATAAATAAATCTCATGACTTCTGATATATGTACATATATCATTGCAGGGCCTTGGCCCTTGTTTAATCTGATTCTCATTCAGGTAGAAGTAGACCTTGATGGTCTGTGATGCCTTCAAATTCAGAGACTCTGTGGCTCAGAATATGCACATCCTTAGGCATCTTGGATGCCCGAAATCATCCAGTCCTACAGACTCTTTTTATAGATCCTGGAACCGGATGGGAGAGGTGAAGTCAATCACTGCCCCCAACACCTCTGGTTTTCCCATGTACTCTGCAATTCAGAACTCCTGGCTGTTCCTCGAACAAGATAATTTATCTCTTGGCAGTAGGCATTATCACCGGAGGTTGGAGTTCCTCCATGTTCCCTTGCCTCATCTCCACTTCCTTGCTTTTTAGCTTCATTCAAGCCTGAGCTTTAGCTATTCCATTGGAAACCTTTCCAGATCCTTCTTCCTTCTATTGCCTCTTCTTGATTTTTTTTTCAATTTTTTTCCTGTCTAGCTGGTAAAGGGCAAAAACTAAATTATCTTATACCCAGAGCATAGTAGGTGCCTAATAAATGCTGGCTGATCCACCTAATCAATAATGGAACGAGACAGGAACAGAACTCTTCCACCAATCTTTTTATATGTATTGATCATTTCTACCTTAATGAATTTACCTGATCATGTTTTCTGGTGGCATGTCTTTATAGGGAGAGGTAGCAGATCATATTGGTGTTTGGGCTTTGGAGAGTTCAGCATTAGAAGTAGAGATGTGCCCTGGAAATGAGCAATGAGATGTGTTCCTTAGATGAGATATCTACTTAGAGCTGGGCTGAGAACCAGGAACAAGTAGAATTTCCCATTCTTTTGCCCTCTCTCCCTCTGCTCATGTTCTTTCTGGATCGTACTTGTCTCAACTTATTCCCCCCTTTTCTTGTTTGGAAAGGATTTCATTGTCACCAGATGGTAACTTTCCAAAGGGGGAAGTATGGTGCAGTGGGAGGGACAGGGTCTTTCCCTGCTACCCTTTCTTGAGGGATCTTGGACTCATCCCTTCTTCTTCCTGAGTTTTAGCTGTTTTTCTGGTCAAAGGAGGACTTTGACTTGGATCGCCTCCAATTTCCCATGGAGTTCTAAACCTTAAATGGAAAGCTGAAATTCAGTACTGAAAGGGAGGCAGTTAATCCAAAGCTCACCTTCTACAATGAAGACTTTGAGACAAATAGTAGTTAAATGACTTGCCTAAGATCATCTAAGTAATGAACAATAAGAGCAAGATGGGAATTGCACTGCCTCCATGAGGGCCAGCTCCAGTTATTCTGATCTATATCTTTCCACTAGATCCAAATGGTTCTGGAGGAGAAAATGAGCTGGTGACTTTGCTCAGTTCTCCCTCATTTAAATCCAACTCACTTGCATGTCCTGGAATTACCTCACTGATATCACGATTCTTTTTGAGAACAAAGGACAAACAACTACTGCCTTTCATGAGTGGAGAGACTGTACCTTCTGGTAAACTGATCCAAATGATGTTGAGCCCCTTGGTCACAGGGAGTCTCATCATATAGCAGTACAGGAATCTCCCTCAGAGTCTCCATGGGGGTTATTCTTCCCTTACTATATCTTGAGCTCAGAGAATCAGGACATCTCAGGACATTGTGGAGGTAGTGACTACCAAGGCAACCCATAATGTTACTAGTGATACTTATTAAAAATCGGGTCCTTCTTTGAAAGCAAGTTAGAGGAATGTAATATAGTTTATCTCTCAGACCTGTGGAGATGGAATAAATTTATGTCCAAAGAAGACCTGGAACTCCTAATTGAACACCAGATGGATAATTTTGATTATATTAAGTTAAAAAGTTTCTGTACAAACAAAGCAAATGCAGACAAGATTAGGAGGGAAGTATCAAATTGGGAAATCATCTTTACATTTAATGGTTCTGATAAGGGCCTCATTTCTAAAATATATAGAGAATTGTCTCATATATATAAGAATTCAAGCCACTCTTCAATAGATAAGTGGTCAAGGGATATGAACAGACAATTTTCAGATGATGAAATTAAAACCATCTCTAGTCATATGAAAAGTTGCTCCAAATCACTATTGATCAGAGAAATGCAAATTAAGACAACTCTGAGGTACCATTACACCCCTGTCAGATTGGCTAAAAAGACAGGAAAAGATAACGATGAATGTTGGAGGGGATGTGGGAAAACTGGGACACTAATACATGGTTGGTGGAACTGTGAACGGATCCAACCATTGTGGAGAGCAATTTGGAGCTATGCTCAAAAAGTTGTCAAACTGTGCATACCCTTTGACCCAGCAGTGTTTCTACTGGGCCTATATCCCAAAGAGATCTTAGAGGAGGGAAAGGGACCCACCTGTGCAAGAATGTTTGTGGCAGCCCTTTTTGTAGTGGCTAGAAACTGGAAACTGAAGGGATGCCCATCAATTGGAGAGTGGCTGAATAAAATGTGGTATATGAATGTTATGGAATATTATTGCTCTGTAAGAAACGACCAGCAGGACGATTTCAGAGAGGCCTGGAGGGACTTGCATGAACTGATGCTGAGTGAAACGAGCAGAACCAGGAGATCATCATACACAGCAACAACAGTATTACATGATGATCAATTCTGATGGACATGGCTCTCTGCAACAAAGAATTGTCTCAAACCAGTTCCAATTGTTCACTGAAGAAAACCATATACACCCAGAGAGAGGGAAATGAAATATGGACCACAACGTAACATTTTCATGATCTCTATTGACATTTGCTTGCATTGTGTTGCCTTTCTCTGATTCTTTTTTTTTCTTGTAGATAGGATTTTTCTTGCATAACTTCTCAAGCATTTCAACATTATTAACATGTAGTGGACTTCCTGCCATCTAGGGGAGGGGAGGGGACTGGGGGTAAAATTTGTAATGGAAAGCTTTGTAAAGATCAATGTTGGGGAACTGCCCATATATATGTTATACAAATAAAAAGCTTTAATTAATAAAAAAAAAATCGGGTCCTTTTTCCAATCCTTGACCCAAAGGCTTCTTAATCTCTTTTGTGTCTTGGACCCCATTGGCAGGCTGGGGAAGCCTATAGAGCCTTTCTCAGAAAAAAACTTTTCTTAAATATAGAAGTTCTACTACAAAGGAAACTCATTATGTTGAAATCAAGATATAATAGTTTCTCATTCAAATTCACTGGTCCTTGAAATTTTCCCATGGACCCAGGCTAAGAAGCTCTATGCTAGAAAGATGCCAGGAGTCACTGTTTGTGTGAGAGAGAACTCTGGCTTGAGACCATTTATGGAGAACTCTACCAAGCAGTATCCAGTGCTCCCCAATTTTTCTTGCTGGGGCACAGTATTATATTGTAAATTGGAAAGATGAATCTGATTGCCCAGAAGTGCCAATTTAGAAATGCTCACATTTTCAGCAGATCTGTTTCCCTGAGTGGGTTTTCTATGGAGTTGAAGATCTCTGTGTAAGCCCCAAGAGGGTCCATTTACCAGTGGATGGCATCCTCAAACACAAAGATTCTGAACCTTTATTTTCTGTAGATTGGGGCTATTTAACACACACACACAAACACACACACACACAGAGACAGACACAGAGAGTAGTCTGATGAAGCAAAAGATTTCTTTGCAGAAGAACATTTTTCATTGAATAAAATAAAGCATATGAGTAATGTACAATGAACAAAAATAAAGTAAAAAAGAATTATAAATTAAACAATTTTATTGAAATAATAATACATTTCCTAGATGCCTTGGAGTCTAAGGGATTCTAGGTGAAAAATACCTGCTCTAAAAAGAGCTTAACTTCAGGTTTGTTGGTAAAGACTGGGGCTTGGCAAGAAAAGGGGTAGGTGTGGGTTGATAAGGTACCTTTGCAGCAAATTGAATTTGGTCTGGGCTCCCGACTGTGCTGAATTTTCTGCTGCAGTGAGCACAAAATTGAGCATATTAATTTAATTGTGTAAATTACCTGTATTAAATTGTAATATGATGCTATTATCAAATATTAAATGTATATAATGGCATTATGGAGAGAGACACATTTGTTGCTTGTCATTTAAAAGGACTGTAGTAAGGAAGTCAGGATCTAGTTCTTCTCTTCACGCTTTCTAGCTGTGTTGCCTTGGAAAAGAAATTTCATAACTCCTGAGTTTCAGTTTTCTTACTTGTAGAATGGGCTTGGTGATCTTTAAGATTGTTCCCAACTCTAATGTACTGGACCTGGAGTCAGGAAGATGTGAATTTGAATTTGGTCTCAGATGCTTAATGGCTGTGTGATCTTGGGCAAGTCAAGCCTCTGTTTCCCTCAGTTTCTTTACTTGTAATATGGGGAAAATAATAACTAACATCTACCTCCTAGGATTTTTATGAGAATAAAAAGAGAATGTAATTATATAGACATACCTTGGAGGTATCACACAGAGACCTGTCTACTATCTTGTGTCCATTTTCTTACCTCTCACTTTCTAGTTCCAATGGCTAACCTACTACTTTAATTTCATTTCCTTTTATAACCTCCATGAAATTGAAACATTCTTTCTCCATTTATAATCCATTATTTATGTACCTATGAATCCCTTCCCTAATGCCTGTAGATATATTCACTCCATCTTAAAAAAAAAAAAAAAACACCTTCACTTAGGTCATTTTAATGCTGATAACATCTTAAGCTGTCTCCCAATACTTCTGTCACCAAACATCTAAAAATAAAAGCTTTCTGCACTATTGTGTCCATTTCCTTACCTCTCACTTCTAGTTCCTCAAAATCTTTCTTAAAACGACACCACTCAAAAGACATTCTCTCCAAGCTTAACAATGCTCCAGGATCATGGAGCTGAAAAGAATCTCAAAGGTCATCCAATCTAATTCCTACCAAGGACCAGGGAGGTCAAATTAATTGTCCAAAGTGCAGGTCAGGTCTTCTAACATTAAAGTTAGTGCCCTATTACCCTAGACTACCAAATCCAATAACCATTTCTCCATCATCATCTTCCTTCCTTCCTTCCTTCCTTCCTTCCTTCCTTCCTTCCTTCCTTCCTTCCTGCCTGCCTTCCTTCCTGCCTTCTTTCCTTCTTTCCTTCTTTCCTTCCTTCCTTCTTTCCTTCCTTCCTTCTTTCCTTCTTTCTTTCTTTCTTTCTTTCTTTCTTTCTTTCTTTCTTTCTTTCTTTTCCTGCCACTCCTTTATTATAGATACTCATTTTAGGTGCTTCTAGCATTGTTCACTTGTGGCTGGGTTGAATTAAATGAATTCTCCAGCTGCTCATGGAAAGACTTACACCATAGAAATTTTGCTATGCTTGGAGTCAAGGCAGAAGAAAGGGGATCAAGACTAGGATGTTGATTTGGAAAGAAAAACTGACCAGTTTCTTGTCATTCTTTCATGATCATGTGGACCTGATGACATCTGAATGACTGTGACTAGCACATAATAGGTATTTACTAAATGCTTGTTGATTGATTAAAAGTAAGTTGTCTTATGAATTTGGGTCTCTGTCCTGAAGATTGCTGCTTAGTAATTTTGAGTCATTTTTGACTCTTCATGAACCCATTTGGAATTTTCTTGGCAGAGATATCGGAGTGGTCTACAATTTCCTTCTCCATCTCATTTTACAGATGAAGAAATTGAGGCAAACCAAGGTAAGTGACTTGCCAAGGGTCGCACAGATTAGATTTTAATTCAGGAAGTTGAGTCTTCTGGCCTGATTCTCTATCCACTGTGTGACCTAGCTGCTCATAGACTGAAGATTACCTTGTTCCTATATATGATTGAAAGTAATGCTTTGTCCTCTTAAGAAGAAGGTCAAGCAACTTTTCAAGCTTCACTTTATCAATTGCCTTCTTCAGTCAAACAATTTATGTGCCAATTACAAATGATTTATCTATTTACTAGAGCTTCTATGAGATTTTCAAAGGTATTTATCTCACTACTAAGTCAATTGTCTTCAATGCCCCCATGGGGTTTTATTCAATTCTTGGATACTTCAAGATTGGTCATTTATTTAAGGGGATACTCCATAAATGTAAATTGCAACCACTAGTCTTAGCACAATTCTGCTGCCTCCCATCTTTCTTCCACATTGTTAGTTTCTCTCTCTTTCTCTCACCTATATTTTGTGTTATTTCTTATATTCTTTATATTCATTCACAACACTAATGTTATTTCTCCTTGCTCTTTGTCCCCAAATTCCATTACACTTCTCCAATGAAATATAAGATTATTGAATACAAGGTCTAAGAATTTTCTCCTTTCCCTTTCCCTTTCCTTTCCCCTTTCTCTTTTTCCCTTCCTCCTTTCCCCTTTTCCCTTTTCCCTTTTCCTATTTTCCTTTTCCCCCTTTCCCCTTTCCCTTTTAAAAATTTCTTTTCCTTTTAACATCCTTTCTTTTCTTTCCTTTTCTTTGTATCTGCTATACGTTGTTCAGTCATAGACAGAAGTCATGTGATTTTTTTTTTTTTGAAATTAATGGAATGGAAGAAAGTTGATTAAGGAATATGTTATCACTGGAAAAAAAGCCATCATCTTGTAGCTCACTTGGTCATATTGTTCCAACTTACCTAGTTGAGTTCTTGGATGAGAGCCCATAGTCATCTTTATGGCTCTTAAAACTCTTAACTCCTTTCAGGGCTTACCTCAGGTACCACTTGTAGGACTAGAAACACAGGACTAAAGGGGATCTTAGAGGTAATCTAGTCCAAGCAACTCATTTTACATGTAAAAACTGAAGCCCAAAGAAATTGTGTCCACAGTATCTGAGATTTAAGGTTGAATGATCAGGAGCAGGGATCCTTTACCTCTTTTGTGTCATAGGCCCCTGAGACAGTTTAAGAAAGTTCATGGAGCTCTTTGGAGAATAATATGTTTAAATTCATAAAATAAAACAGGGGCTAGATGGAAATTATCTATTTTGAAACGATGTTATTAAAATATATTTTAAAATATATTTACTAACTCCAAGTTAAGTAACTTTGATCTGGTCCAGCTATCATCTCCTTTTACAGATGAAGAAACTGAGGCTTGCTAAGGTTCTGAGTTTTCCAAGATTATAAGTGTTAAATGACAGAGTTGGGGTTCAAAACTAGGCCTCTGATTCCAGATCTATTTCCATTGTACAGCACTGTATCTAGATGGCTTTGGTGGGGAGCTGTGTATATTTTAAAATAACCAAGCAACATTTTTTTAAAAAAAGACTTTATAATTCAGGATATTCAATAATTAGACTGACATTACAGGTTTTAATAGTAAGTGCTTATTTTTTCTTTCTGGTACTTCTAGTTATCAACAGATCATAATGTAAAAACAAATACACTACATATAGAATATGGGAGAGGTAGAAAATGAGGTAGCAGTATGTCTGAAAATACCTGCGTTCTTCTTCCTCCTTAGAGAGTTCCAAGTAAAGGCTGGATGAATGCTCAGAGTGTGTTTTACAGGGGATTCTTGTCCAGGTTTGGGTTGGCTTGGATGTCTTTTGAGGTTCTTTCCAATTCTGAAATTTGATGGGGGAGAGATAGAAGGATGGGAAAAGGGATGAAAAGAGAAACAGGGGGAGAGAGAAAGAGAGAAGAGGAGAGGAGAGGAGAGGAGAGGAGAAGAGAGCAGAGGAGAGGAGAGGAGAAGACAGAAGAGGAGAGAAGAGGAAAGGAGAGGAGAGGAGAGGAGAATGAATGAGAGTACCTACTAAACATCAGAGTGGAGGAAGGAGGATTCATTGTTCATGTCTATCTAATCACAGGGGACAAGACAAGGTGCCATCAGGATGGAGTGACACACACTTCAAAGGCCAAGGCTTTCAGCTATTAATCAAACCTTTAATCCCCCAGAACTAGAGAGAAAGAGGAAGAGAAGAGGGTTTAGGAGGATGAATGATATTTCAAAAACAGGAAGGAAGGGCAGCAACCAATGTTTCTATAGCTTTATGAAGCCCTGTCCCCAGAAGTAAATTCTTAGATATGATTTCAATGAATCTTCCCTGATACAAGTATGCCCTTTCTCAGGGCTGACATTAGCCCCTGCTCCTTTTTTTGCCAACAAGACTCAGATCTGTCCTCTTCTATAGATCTTTAGAGATTGCATCCTTTGCTTTCATCTTGTCTCTCCACAGTTCAAGAAGTTTCAATGGCTCTTTATTGCCTTTGGGCAAAAATACAGAATTCTCTGTGCCATTTAAGGCTCTTCATTGACTACAGTCTATCCATGTAGGCTGATTACTCCCTGACTTGTTCCCTACTGGGTGACTCGTAAAGCCATTTAACTTCTCATGGACTTAGGACCCATTAAATTTCAGATACTTTTGCCTGGTAAATCGAGATTCTTCATTAGAGAGTTCCTCATCCTAGTGATATTACAATCTAGCAATACCATCTTCTTGTTTTCTATGATCCAGAAAAATGGATCTTCTGGCTGTAAGTGACAATTTATCTCTTATTTCCATGCCTTTGTTCCCTTTGTCTGAAATGCCATCCCTATTTACCTTACTTCTTGGAATCCCTATTTCACTTTGGAATTCAATTCTAGGGCCACTTCATTCAAAGGGCCTTCACAGATCCTTTTTTAGTAGTACCTGTCCTGAGCTGAAAATATTGATAGGGGGAGGGCTAAGTTCTTTTATTACCTTCATCCCATTTTCAATAGCCAGAAGATGTCAGCTGTTAATCTCAACATCACTAAATGTGAGAGGAGGAATACAAATCTTCTCGAAGTCTAAATGGAAGAACAAAACTGGTATCCATGTTAAAGGGCCCTAGATGTTCCCATTTGTCATCACTATAGTGCCTTCTGTGTAAGACCCACCATTAATTCAAAAGAAATTAAGTCTTTCAATCCACATAGAATAAACCAGATGGATGAAGAATGCCTAATGTCCACCTGGGATATACAGGTGGCTAACTAAGCCATTGAGTTAGAAGGTAAGCACATAGAATTCTGCAGATGAAAAATGATATGGGTCCAGAATCACACGTGAGAAGCAGAGTAGGCTGGATTGTATTTGGGAACTTTGGCAGATCTCTGAATGGTCTTTATGTTAGGCTCTGACACAAAATTTCTGTCAGTATTAGCAAACTCAAATAGAAATGGATTCCTATAGGCTACAAGTTGTCTTATAAAACAAAGAAAAAGAACTTAGCATGTTAAATTTTATTTTTATTTATTGTTAGACATTTTCCAATTAATTTTAATCTGATTTGCCCCCTTTAGGAACTTATAACCCAAAGGTCAGAGTTGGAGCCTTTGCTTAATTTAACTCTCATTATCCTAATGATAATGTACAGTTGTGAGCCCTAGAACACCTGCAATCAAACAATGAAGAATTGTAATTGTGAGTTTGATAATACAAAAATTATTAGCTCCATTGAAGGGATGAGGAAATTGAGGTTCATAGAGCCTCAAAGGTTGTACAGGCTGTGTCAGAACCAGGCTTTGTACCCATCATGTGACTCAATCCAATATTCTTTCTTCTGCAAATTGCTCCCATTCTCCCCATCTGTAAAAGCAGATTCTAGTCCAGATGGCCCATCATCAGTTAATCCACTTTTGAATGCTGTCCTGAGGTTGGGTTGCCTTGATTGATGAGTAATTGAGTTCAGTCTCAGCTGTGTTTAAGCATCCTCAGATTCATATTCTATCTATTCTGGCCATTTTTTCATCTGTCTTGTCAATGTGATTTATTTATCTCTTACCATATACCCCCCCAAAATAAAAAAGAAGATTGATTTCTATCTCTTCAGTCAATCAAAAACATTTATTAATTGCTTAATGATAAACACTGTGTTGAACAAAGAAAAATATGGTGGTCCCTGCTCTCAAGGAGCTCACATTCTAATGGAGATAAAATGAGAACGATTATATACATGCACAAAATATTCGGGATAAAGGAGAAGAAATGGAAGAAGAAAGATTCTAGAGGAACAGTAGTCCAATCAAATTGAGAAAGATGTTGGGTACTGAGTTTGGGGTCAAATGATATAGGGTTGAATCCTACGTTTGCCTCTTTCTGCTTGGCCTTCAAAGTGAGTGCTAGAGTGATTTGGATCACAGTCAAGAAGCTCTTTTTAAATCTCAGTGACTTTATCAAAGCCTGGTTTTCATGACTCACTTGCTCATTGTTTGAGTTTTGATGGCTCAGAGAGAGTGTAAATAGCAATTATTTCTGTTCTGACCAGAAATTGAGGGTATCTCCCTTCCAGACTAATTCTTTAGTGAAAGCAGACTTTTTTGTTCCTATCAAGAAACCCTTTGATTGTATGGTGATATCTATGGATGTCTCATAGTAAAGTTTTTGAATACGTAAAACAAACTACATAAGATTACAAAGGAAACCAATTATAGTGGAATGTAGTTATCAAAAATATGTATTTTTTATTTAAGAATCCCAAGGTAAGAACCTCTAGAAGGTCATTTTGTTGTTGTTGAGTAGTTTCAGCTGTGTTCAATTTTTCATGATCCCTTTTTCTTGGCAAAGATATGGTAGTGGTTTCTCATTGCCTTCTCTAGCTTTTACAAATGTGGAAACTGAGGCAAGCAGGGTTAAGTGACTTGTCCAGGTTTCAGAGTTAGAGAGTGTCTGAGGACAGATTTGAACTGACCAAGATGAGTCTGTTTGATTCCAGGACAACACTCTAGCCATTGCACTATGTGGCTGCCCATGTCATAGATAGAGGTCTTAGATGATAGCAGAAGCATAGTACATCTGTGGATAGCTAAGTGTAAAAGGGGGAAAGTACTTACTGTTGAAATAAAATATACAATAAATCTCACATCATTTTGAGATGTAGTGAATAGAATGTTAGACCTAGAGAAAGAAAGTCTAGTTTCCTATTCTGCTTTGGACACATAAGTCATTTAACTTCCTTTGAACCCAGGTTCAGTTTCATCATTTGTAAAAATAAGGAGATTTGATTAGAATGCCTTTGAGATCTTTTTTTGGCATCGCATCTAGGTCCCATGATCCATCTCTTCATGCTTTAGTGATTGTCTGTCAAATCAAATAAGGGATGAATGTAGATGTTTTCTGATAACCCTTCCAGCTGTAGTGTTATCTTATGATTATTTAATTTATGGATCTTGTCAAGGACTAATCCACCTTTGGATGGTATCTTTGGATGGTATTTGCATGTCAGATTAGTGAGATTTACAGTCTCTTTTGGAATATTATGAGAAGGGACCAATATAAAGAAATGCAAGCTATTTGGAAAGTTTGCTGAGATGAGGAATGATATTTTGTCAAGGATTATTGTCAGAGTCAGTACAAATAGAATAGAACTTGGCCATGATGTCTGTGAATTGTAAAGGAAATCAGAATGGGTTAGTTTGTGCATGTGTCCATGTATGTGCACACATCCATAGCTATCACAAAGAAATAAGCTAAGAAGTGCCATACAGTGAAACACATAGTGCCATTTCTTTGGATATTCTCTGCACAGCCTGGATGTAATCAAATGTAGAAATGAATGAGACTCTTTTTCTTAATGTCAAACAGAAGGCCTTGAGCCATCATCCCATAGACCAGATTTCTCTGATTCCTCAACACTCTGGCTGGCTAATTGGGCATTTGGGGATCTGAAATGTCACTAAATACAAAGGCCGCTTGTGTGGTGGAAAAGATAAACATTCCACGGGGAAGCAGAATGGCTTGGGTCCTAGTCTCTCTTCTACTATGTATAATGGGACAAGTGAACAGATGATGATCATGTTTCTACTCATTTTAATATACTCTATGTGGAAGATGCTCTTATTATCTCCATTTTATAAATGAGAACATTGAAGTTCAGGGTGACATTTACAGAGTTGTAATAACTAGAATTATATATTTAGAACTGGAAGGGATCTTAGAAACCATCTGTTGAACCATTTCATTTTATTGGTAAAGAAACTAAAGCCTAGAAGCTGAAGGGATTTCCCCAAAATCACACAAATAGAATAATAGGATAATAAAGTACAAGATCATAGGTATGATACTTTTAAGGATCTCAGAGATCATCTACTTAGAGTCCGCTGAAGAACTTAGTCAGCCATCCACTTCATCCTGGGCCATAAAACTAATTTTCCTGATGTTTGTCTTGCTACTGGCTTTTGATGACTCTGGAAGGGAAAGTGACTTTGCTCAATTCTGCCTTACTTAAATTCAATTCACATGCGAATCAAAGATATCACCCCATGGTGTCATTGGCCTCTTCAAAATCAAGGACGAAAAACAACAGGGAATTAGCATCATATCCCCTCTCTTTCTGGATCTCATTGGTAGAACAATGAGATGGTTCTAAATAATATTTCATGTCTCTCCCAGCTTTGATATTCTATAGTCTGATCTCTCTCTCTTGGGAAAAACATTGTTTTCTAACTGAAGCTAGTGGAGATTGTAGTTTCTGGTCTTTGAAGTTTCTAATAATGATTATGATTCAGAGGCACATTGGGTAAGATCATTGTACTTGGAATCAGGAAGACCTAAATTAAAATCTAGACAAACACTTACTAGCTGTGTGGCTTGGGAAAATCCCTTAATCACTGTCTACTTCTGTTTCCTCATCTGTAATATGAGGATAATAACACTCACCTCCCAGGGTTGTTGTGAAAATCAAATGAGATATATTTGTAAAGTACTTTTCAAAGCTTAAAATTTTATGGAAATGGTAGCTGCTATTTAGACATGGCTAGAAAGGTCAAGTCTTTCTGAGTCACTTGAAATCTCTCCTTTGATCAGTTTTTTCATTACAATTCAAACAGCCTGTGGATGTTTGAAAGTGATCCTGAGACTATCTAAGGGACCAGGGATGACTCTATAGTGAACATTTTAACTTAAGAAACTCTCAAGAGGAGGTAGGGGGGACAAGTAAAATGCATCTTCCTTTCCATTTCTCTCACACCTATTTAGATGGTGGTAGACTGAGTTGTTAACTCGGATTTATGACTTAGTGCTTGGTCATGATACTGAGAATCATTCCAGAGCTCATAGGATCAGAAATGTGATGCTAGAATGTATGTGTGAGGTCATTAATAAAATTTCCATTTATTTGAAGATGAGAAAAACTATGGATCAGGGAGATAAAGGGATATTCTGAAGATCACAAAGAGAGTAAGGAGTAGAGTTTGAGTTTGAATCCACAACAGAGGATCATGAATTTAAACATGGTGAGGAAGACATCAGAGACCATCTAGTCCAAAAGCCTTCACCTTGTAGCTGAGGAAATTCAGGTCTAGAAAGTTTAAGTGGCTTTCACAAGTTTGCAATTCTGGTAAGTGTGAGAAGAAGGATTTGACTCTGGTTAGCTCTGGTGACTCCAGGACCAAGTATTCTCCCCACTGTATCACACTGCATCCAAAGATTTAGTTTGCCTTTTTAACTTTAATTTCAATGACCATGCTGACATGTCTAACATGGCCTGAGATGAGGAGAAAACCAAATAGCTCCTGTCCCAGTTGTGTTAATGGATCAATGAGTTAGCTGTTACCCATTGTCAAAATATGTGAAGAATGGGACAAGCCCATGACAAATCTTCTCTAAGAACATCTCTATGATGTTCAACCTTGTCCTCCCATTTTTTTTCCTTTAGGCCCTTTCCCTTTGAATTTTTCTTTCCCTACTTCTATTCCCCTGTAAATGCTCAGCTTCTTGTGATTGTCCTGGTCTCTTTTTATTAGAAGGAAAAATGATATTATAAAGAGATAGAAACATGCTATGAATTAATTTAAATGTTTCACTCAGGAGTCACAGGCAAGGTGATATTTAGCCCGGAGGAAGTTGTATAACAGTTCCCTTAACCTCAAATACCTTTTTGAAATAAAGGCTTACCTTTTCTTGAACATTAATAGTCTTTCCCTGATGCCCTAGCTTTAAAAGTGATGGAACTTCCTCCCCCAAACAATCTTTCATGACCCAGGCTTGCCCCAAACATTCTTCTAATGGAAGCTTGGAGGAAAGACTAAAATAGCATCTCTGATTGTTTTCATGAGCTGAGTCACTGAATAGAAGTCTTCAGGTGAGATGGAAGACTACCATACTTTCCCATTTGCTTTGGCAAATGGTAATTCGGGGATTTCTGGGATCCTCCAGGTCTTAGTGTCTAATGCTCCCCAGGATGTTGGCATATGGCAAACCTCACAGGCCACCAGACTGTCTTCTGACCTGTCACTTTGGTACTTGCTACATCTACACATCCATTAGGATTTTTGGGACTTTAAATATTGCAGCTAAACTTTCTTATGCATCCTCAATGCACACATTTTAATTATAGCATGAGCTCCTTGAACAAAGATTCTGATTTTTGACTAATTTTATCTTTTTAAAAAAATTGGTATGAAGAATTCTTAACACACTACTTGATAATTTGCAAGCATTTTGCAATTTTAAAAATTAAGTTATGCATTCATTTTACAGATTCTGAAGAAATCACCCCAAGAACAAGGGCAAATCACAAATTCTCTGAAATATATCAACCAAGAAATGGCACAGCAGATGAAATGTAAAACTTGGAATCTAAAGGATTCAAATCTTGCCTCAAATTCTTATCACCTTTGTGAATCTGGACAAATCACCTAGTCTCTGTATGCCTTAGTTTCTTCATTTGTAGAATGGGGATAATTATAATATTTCTCAGGATTGTTGTAGGAATACAATGAAATAATAGTTGTGAAATGCTTTGTAAGCATAAAAATGCTAATAATCATTATTATTGGGTACAGCAGATAAAAGAATGGGTTTGGAATCAGGAATATTCATCTTCTTGACTTCAAATCTGGTCTCAGCTACTTACTAGCTATATGACCCTGGACAAATCCTTTACCCTATTTACCTCAGTTTCCTCATTTATAAAATGGGCTAGGGAAAGAAATGACAAATCATTCCAGTATCTTTGAGAAGAAAACATCAAATGGGGTCATGAAGAGTTGACATGATTGAAAAATAACTGAACCTGAATCCTAAAATTGTCTTCACTATAATTTAAATCTGATTCAGGCTGTATTCAAGAATATTATGGACTACTGATAATGCATTTATATATTTCTCTTTTAGCATTCATTTTTACAAGATTTTGAGTTCTAATTTTTTCTCCCCTTCTTCCCCTTCCTTTCTTTCCTAAAATCACAGGCAATTTGATATATATGTTCAATCATGTAAAATTAATTTCCATATTAGTTAGAATTGTGAAAGAAGAAACAAATCAAAAGGAAAAAAAATTAATGAATTAAAGTAAGTGAAAATAGTAGGTTTTGATCTGGATCTGGATCCACTCATGGGAGAGCTTCAGGGGCCAGTCCTGTGCCTGATTCATAGACAAGAAGTGAAGAGGCAGGACTCAGGAGGAGTGGTAAAAACAGGAATCTGATTTATTCAAGATTATATCAATGCTAATATACATGTATCTAAGGTTTAAATAATAGGTTACCATTGTTTAAGTTTTCAGATTACTACTACCTCTATATTCTAACAATAATCAACATATCAAAGGTATTTAGATAGCAGATAATAGAATGTCTGGCAGATTCCTCCAGAAGTGTTTCTTAAAAGTCTGTAATCATGCCTTCCTCCAAAGATTCTTGGTACTAATAATCAGCAAGGTTAGACACGTCTCCTGAATTCTCAAAAGGCCTGCCACCTGCATCGAAATGGAGAAGCCGAGCCAGACTGGATTAGCAGAGTTCTCCAAGATCAAAAAGGTCTTATACCTTTTCCAAGGATCTCTTTACTATCTGTGGCCCTCAACAGGTCTGAATTTAGAATTTATCAATTCTTTCTCTTGATGTGTCTAGCATTTTCCAGCATGAGTTCTTTGTAATTTTCTTGGATCATTGCATTGCTGAGAAGAGATCATCATTCAGATTTGATTATCACACAGTGTTGCTATTATTGTGTACAATGTTTTCCTGGTTCTGCTCATTTCACTTTGCATCAGTTCATACTGGTTTTTCAGGTTTTTTTCTGAAATCTGCCTGCTCATCATCTCTCATTACTTAATAATATTCTATTATATTCATATAAGTGATCTCTATTTCTATTTGAGGTTGATATTACTGGTGTAAATGTTATAATCAGAGATGTGTGACCAAAAAACAGAGCTGGGTTGATTATGTAATTGAAGGATGAGAGACATCCAAGAAAAAGATGGTATATTCCTCAGTCATTTTGGCAATATAAATTTAACTACAGTAAAGTCTGTCATGTGCTAGAAGGATGCCATAAGAAAAATTTACAGGAATATAAGAGGGAAAGTTGGACAGGGTAAGGAAGGGGTTGGCAGGCAGGCGATGATATTCATCACAGGAATATGTTCCTTAAAGAGATCACTGATTTTTCTAAGTATCCAACTATTAGCCCTGTGGAGTACCTGGATAAGGGGCTTGTCTATTCATAGGAAGAACTCAATAATGGAGAAATTTTAGGTCTCATGACACCTGGGTAGGTGAAACATTTGATAGGCAGGAAGATTTTTACTTAAATTATCTCTAAATGACTATCTAGAATTGTAGGTGGTGCGGTGGGTGGAGTGCCAGGCCTTGAGTCAGGGAGGTCTGAATTCAAATTTGGCCTCAGACCCTTATTAGCTATATGGCTCTGGGCAAGCCACTTAATCCTTTTGGCCTCAGTTTCCTTATCTGTATAATGAGGTAGAGAAAGAAATGGTAAAACCCTCTAGTATCTTTGCCAAAAAACTCCAAATGTGGTCACAGATTTGGATATGACTGAAATAACTAAGCAACTACATGACTCTACTTGCACATGAGACTAATATTGGAGACACAAGATTCCAAATGGAGACACGTGACATATTTCAGTGTAGTGCTCTAGATTTAAAGTAAAATAGTCTGAAGTTGAATCATGGATGCCAATGACAGCTTGTGTTATCTTGAGTAAGTCACTGATATTTGTGGATTTCAGTTTCTTCATCCATAAAGTAAGTGGTGATTGATAGATAATCTCCAAGTCCCCTTCTAACTTTACAGCTTTTATACTATGAAAAGCACTTTGTACTTCTTATGTCCTATCAAAATATTATTATTATTATTATTAACAGCTTTTTATTTTCAAGATACATGCAAAGATAGTTTTCAACATTTGCCTTTGCAAAACCTTGTGTTCCAAGTTTTGCTTCCTCCGTTCCTCACCTCCTCTCTTCCCTGAACAGCAAGTAATTCAATATTGGTTAAATATGTGCAATTCTTATATACATATTCTTATGGTAAACAAGAAAAATCAGATGAAAAGGGGAAAAAATGACAAAGAAAAAAACAAAGGAAAAAATGACTCATTATTAATGAGAAACTTTGGAGAAGAATACTAGTCAGAGCAGTCTCTAAGAATCTAATATGTCATGACAGGGAGAGAAGATAGCTGGTCACATGGCAAGTATGAAAGGGGACAAATGGACAGTCACAGCAACTCTCTCAATGTCAAGACAAAGATCTCGACTATAGAACCAATTCTTGTGATGAAATCAGGGGAGGACATAGGCAAGGGTTCCACTGAAGGGCAGGCATGGATATCTTGTAATCTGTATCATTGGAGAGAATGGAGAGAAGAACTCTCAAACTGCTGAGATCACTCATTCATTTGGATGTTTGCATATGTGTGAATGTTAAGCACTTGGATATGCATCTAACCTTAGTCTCTAAGTCCATTGGGATGGGACTCTCTCCTTATTGGCAGAGAGGCAGAGCCTATTTTACCTGAGGGATTAGGAAGGATTGACAAGGGACCTTCAGTTCTCAGCCAGTTCTCTTTGGTGAGTCTCTAAGCATCTCTTACCCACTCTCACCCTTCACATAGAGTAGGGCCTTCATCTCCACCAATAAGAAGATAGGCCCATATCAGTGGGATTTGAAACTATGGTTACATCCAAATGTATGTATGTAATAGAGACCCTCTAAACACAGATCTTTCAGTCCAAAGCAAAAAATACAGAAGACCATAAATAAACATAATTCAAGGTAGCGTATCATGGGGCAAAGGAGAAGTCTAGATGAAGAGATGGAGGAAAATCCCAAGGAGCACTCTGTATCTATTTCCCAACTTTGCAATGACACTATCACTGTCTTGTCTTCTCCACTAACATTTCTTCTGATGTTTTGTAATAAGTGTGCAGGTGATCCTGGGCTCTCAGAGGCTCTTTCAGCAGACCATTCAATCCTATAGTACCTGCCAAGTCTAAAAGTCAATGAATATGGGTATCATTGTTATTCTATTTCAGTCACATGAGGACTAGACCAGCTAGTTCAGAGAGACTCATTACCAGGTTAGTTATCATCTTACCTAACTTTCTGACTGATACTGGTCTTTTAGTCCAATTTCCCAATAAGCTTATATCTAAGTTCCTTGAAATCAGGATTCAAGTATATACAGGATATGGGCTCAGACACTGGATGTCCTGGATTCAAATTCTGCCTCTGCTACTTGTTACCTTTGTGATCTTGGTCGAGTCACTTAATTTCCTAGGGTTTGAGTTTTCCTATTGAAAAATGAGGAGCTTAGACTAGATGATTTCTGAAGTTTTTCTTTGTTTTTCAGCTCTAGAGCTATCCTTTTGTGAGCCTATGAGCTCCTATTTATTTGATGCCTTTGGTAAAATGGCAGAAAAACCTAGGTTCAAATCCTTTCTTTGACTTAAGTTAGGTAGGTCACCCTGGGCAGGCCACTTAACCAATCTGAGTTTCAGTTTTCTCATCTTAAAATAAGGAGCTTGGTGGGGCAGCTAGGTGGCGCAGTGGTTAGAGCACCAGCCCTGAAGTAAGGAAGACCTGAGTTCAAATCTGGTCTCAGACACTTCCTAGCTGTGTGACCCTGGGCAAGTCACTTAACCCCAATTGCCTCAGCAAAAAGCAAAAAAAAAAAAAAGGAGCTTGGATGGGTTGCTTTTGATGTCTCCTCCAACCTTGTATTCCTAGGAACTTGGACAAATCACTTACCTTCTCCCTGTGTCCATTGTTTCTTCTCTCTGAGAAGGTCGGCAGGTGCTTACTAACCAGTCATAGTCCCCTGGTAATAGGCACAAGAGAGTAATACTGGCAAGCTGCAGCTGTCATGCCTGGAACTAATTAATGACCAAGCCATGCAGCTGCTCACTGCACATATGTACATATGCTGGGCCAGGCTCCCAAGGGGATTCCTGGCACAGGCTCTCTAGCAGAACTCTTTCCTTCTCACCACGTATACCCAGCTGAGGAGCCCCTGATTTCATCTCTTTCCCGGGGATTTGATGTTCCATGTGTTTAAGACCCTTGCGGGAAGGGGGAAGGGAGTGGGAAGCACACCTTTGTTCCTGAATGAGGATTGTTCTCTAAATATTTATCCCTTTCTCCTCCATATTCCTGTAGAGTGGATGCATTGTTTACATAGGAGTTGAAATAGGTCGAGAAAACATGGGCAGCATAAATACCATGCCCATGCCTTCTGTGTGCATCACTATCACTGGAGGTCCTAGAAGTTAGGGTTCCACCATCTAGTCTTGTTTTTCTGGGATTCAGTTTCCTTCTTGGTAAAGGAGATCATATAATAATAGATAGAGAGCTGAAATCACCCATAGGGGTCATCTAGTTTCATCTATAATTTTGCATAAAAAGAAAGTGAATCTCTGAAAAAGTCACACACATAGTAAATGGCAGAACTTGGGTTCAAATCTGATTCCAAATCACTTTGGCTTTCCATTCCATGAGAGGTTTGGACTAGATGATCTTTCCAGCCATCCCAGGCTTCCATGGATCCCATGATCCTCTTCCTTTTACAACTGAGGCCCAGAGGAGTAAAAGATTTGCCCAACATTACACTGTTAATAGATAGAGAATTTGAACCCAGGTCATTTGTTGTCAAATTCAATTTCCTTTCAATTATATCAGGTCACCATTCTTAGCCTACACTGCCACCAGAGGACTTGAGCCTGAACTACAACGTTTCATTCTACAGATAGCTACATGGTGCAACTATTCAGAATATATTCTGCAAGAGTTGATTAAGGCTCAAACTTGCTCATTGTCAGACAGTGACATAAGATAAGAAATTTTAGTTTTGGAATCAAAGGACCTGAGTTCAAATTCTAACTATTTCACTTACTATCTATATAACCTTGGTCAAAATACTTATATTTTTCTGGGCTTTAGTTTCCTCATCTATAAAATTAGGGGGGTTGGATTAATGTGGAGGCCAATAAAGCTCATTTAATCTTGGACAGCACTCAGAGGAGATAAAGCTTCAGAGAATAAAGATGTAACAGTTCCATTTTCATTGGTACTTATCAGACCTCATCTGGAGGACTATATCCAGTCATAAGGTTTAAGAAAGAGATTGATCAATTAAAGAGTGCTCAGTGGAGGACAAACTCTTGCAGAAGCCATCTTGAACTGGGTTACTGAACTTGATTGTTAAATTTTCAGTGTAGGCATTTACATCTTGGAAATCCGTGAACACTACAAAATGGAGTTTGATTTTTTTATGCGTTGTCTAGATATGAGAAAATGATGGAGAACATGTTAATTATACAAACTGAACTTCATACTTACTCCTCCAAGGACAGAGCAGTTGTTAAGCATTAACTAGCACTTTGTTATCATAGAGCACTATAAGGAAGCTGGACCTATTTAGGCTATAGAAGAGAAGATTTGTATTCAAATATCTGAAATGTAGAGGGGGGGGTATATTTGTTTTATTTGTCCTGGAAGGCAAGACTAGAAGCAATAGGTTCAATTAGCAAAAGAGTAGATTCATTCTTGAAGTCAGGAAAAATGCCTTAATCATTGGAGCTGTCCAGAGAAAGAGGGTGCTGACTTAGGGAGTGGTGCACCATGGACTCTCTTTCTCCCAGCTCTTCAGAAATTTTTAATCAAGGATTGAGTGACAAATCATTAAGTATGTTCTAGTGGAGATTATTTTGTGGGTGTAAGGGTATACTAGGAGATCTTGGAGGTTCTTTCCCCACTGATATTCTCTACCCTGTGCCTAGGTTACTTCAAAAGGTCCTTCCACTTCTAAATGCATCATTCTCTGATCTTAAATGTCAGAGATTTGTGGGATTTATGTCCAGGTCTTCCTCACTCCTCTGAATTTATATTATTCTTTGATCCACAATGATGTGAATATCACTTTGTTGCAGAATTCTACATGCTATGCAAAATGAAATGTTCCGACAGGAGTTGCATGTGTATTTCTACAAAGCCATCAAGATGCTCCCTGCTTTTGGCCTCTTCCTAAGCAGTCTTTTCTATCTCAGTCATGTCTTTGATTTCACTGAG
>JAJPUD010000406.1:596848-619678 GCA_023553655.1 Myrmecobius fasciatus
CTGTGTCAAAATATTGTATATATTTACATATGTATTTACTTATAGAGATAACTAAATAATTCAGAGGATAGTCTTGAACCTAGTATCAAGAAAATCTAATTTCAAAACTAGTCTTAGACACTTACAAGCTGCATGACCTTGAAATAGTCATTTCATTTCTGTTTGCCTAATTTTTCTCATCTATAAAATGGGGGTAATAATAGCATCTACTTCTGAAGGTTGTTATGAATATAAAATAATATTTGTAAAGTATTTTACCAAAGTGTTAAAGTACTATATAAATGCTATCATCACCATTATTGTTGTTATTATTTTTTTATTGTACCTGTTCATGTTGTCCATATTGCCTTCCCAATTGGAATACAAACTCCTTGAAGATAGGAATGGCTTTATTTTTGTTTTGTATCTTCTGCTGTTAGCCTAGTACCTTGTACACAGTGGGAGCTTAATAAGTACTAGTGAATTGATTGATTTAAATGAGATAATTATTTGAAATTCCTGGCTAAATAGCATTCCTGGAGAGCTCCAGCAGATATTTCAGAAGGCTATGGCAGGATTTCCTGTTTCATTATTCCCTTGGGTGTTCTCAAGAAATCAATACTTAGGCTTCTGTGAATGGTACAGACCCTCAACTTCAGATGGAGGATCTGTTTTCCCTTGGGATCCAGGGAAGTTTCCATGCAGGTGGAGGGCAAAGGAAGCATGGGGAAGCCATAAGGTTTTCAACATGGACAGACTCATCTATTCTTCATTCTGGGACAGAATAATGATTCACTGAAGCTGCCAGATTGTAATCAGACATTATCTCTCATCAGCATCTCACTAAAAGCAATGCCAGCCTGAAGGATTCTTGGGGGTCCTAAGTGTGTGTGTAGAAGAAAGTGAAAGTACAGAGACTGTTGAGAAGATCCGAGATTTGAGATGGGGGAATCCTTTCTTTTTAGGTTTTCTGTGAACATTTATTCTGAACATTTACTGTATTTATTGCAGAAAGCAAGGAAACTGAGTCTGGAGCCTAGCTTTTAGCCATTCCTAGCAGTATGGGACTGAGAGCTAGGTGGAATCTTGCAGATTACTTAGTTTCCTAATTTACAGATTAAGAAACTGAGGCACAGAGAGGTCTTTCCTCAAGGCCACAAGTTAGTAAGTAATCAATAAAATAATAAAACAAAAAAATCCTGATACTTTCTGATTTTATGATGTTGATCAAGTTATTTTATTTGTCAATACTTAAAAGAGTCTATTAGACTCTGTAGTGTGAAAAAAAGTGATGACTTCCATTAGTGGTGGAGGATCCTCATTGAAAATATCCCATTTTAATGAGATTGTATGTTGTCCCATGACGTGCCATTCCATATGCCAGCTCCTGAGGATACAAACATTTAAATAAATGAAATGATTTCTCTCCTCAAGGAGCTGAATGTATTCAAGGACACAACTTGCACATATATAAATATATAAATATGTTCATAAAATAAACACATAGATACAACATAATTATCTGGGATAATTCTCTAATAACTGGTGACATGTAGAAGGTGGCTTGAAGCAAACTTTGAAAGAAACTAGAGAAATAATCACTCACATTTAGATAGTGCCTTAAGGCTTGCAAAATGTTTTATATACCTCTTATTTGATTGTGTGAGGCAGGTGTTATTACTCTCACTTTATAGAGGAAGAAAATATGCTAGAAATTAGCATTAGAAACATAATAAGAGATTATCATTTTACAAATGAGGAAACTGAGACCTAGAGAGGTTAAATGCTTTTTCCAAGGCCAAAATAATTAAACCAGAAATGTTGATTGGTCACCAACCATATCTTGCTTCTTACTCATACTATAGTCATGATTGTAAACAAATAACTTAAGAATTCAAGTGACCTACCCAGAGTCACATAGTTCCAAACTATAAAAAATAGTTTTAGAACCCCGACTTCCAGTCATTTGCTTTAACCATTGACTTATCTACTTTCTCTTACATAGGGACTCTGACTTCAAATCTTTCTTCTTCTTCCCTTTAAAAATTAGCAAATTTTGCTTCTTTCTGTCTATTTTATAATAAAGTAAATTTTGGGCAGGGTTCCTACTAGTCCTTCAGGAGGTCAGAAATAGGAGTCAATTTTTTTTTAACAAAACAGGTGCCAACTGAAGGAAATGAGCCAGATGTCAGCAAGTTTGCCTGGCAGACTGTGATAAAGAGCATTATGGAACTATCCCAGCCTCCAGAGGTGTCTGCTTTTAGAAAGCGTATGTCACTTGTCATCCCCAAAATCAGAGAAGCCAGTAACCTGACTTTCCAATTGACAGAGAAAGGATGGATGCACTGGGATAGGCCTTTCACAAGCCTTGGACATATTTGTGGAAGGAATTATTTTCAGCCAATAGGTGATAGATTCATCTCTAGGGAATGAGGAAGGGAAGCAAAGGCCAACTTGGGGGGGTGCAGGAAGGAGATATGGTGTGGGGGTGGCGGAGGCACCCTTTATGTGGTTCTCAGGGCTTTGATTTCTGGCTCAGTACTAGCACCAAACATTCTATACATCCCTTGCAAAGGGCTGCAGTCAAAAGAATTAGCAAAACAGATGAGTTCATCCAACAGAAAGCACAGCTATAAAGGATAGAGTTGGGGTGGGGGTGGAGGTGGGATCTCTTCTCACCCTTAGTTTTCTCCTGGATAGCCTAGTGTTCCAGGACTACCTGGCTTCTCCCTCGGAGAATCATCAGTCATTCAATCTCTCAAACAATTAACTTTTACTAAGCAACTACTGTGTGCAGGATACTGTGGCAGCTAGACAGGTGGATGGTAAAGTAAAGCAGTCAGTCTCTGCCCCCAGAGAGCTTTCATTTTTTTAAGGGGAGAAATTAGGTATAGTGATTCTAGAACTAGAGGTTATGGGTTCAAATCTTGCCAGTGACCCACTACCCCATGTGGCCTTGGCAGGCCAAAACCTGTTTAAACCTTAGTATCCCACAGCAATAATGTTCAATTCTGACAGACATGTTTTTTTTCAAAATTGAGGTGATTCAGGCCAGTTCCAATGTGTGTTTGTGTGTATGTACCCATATATGTGAATATATATACATGTCTATCTCTCTCTCCAGTGGTACACTGGAGGTGGCTCATAAGAGTTTGACTCGAGGAGTTGATTGTTAATTTTCAATGAGAATATTTAAACATTGGAAATCAACAAACTGAATAAATTCTCATTTATTGTTTTGTTGATTATCTAGATTTAAGAAAATTTAAGAAAATTATATGTATTTGTGTATGTATAAGTATATATATGTATATATACATATGCATGTACAAATATATCTGTGTTAATTGTAGCCTTCTTGAGGGAGGTGGCAGGGAGGAAAGGGGAAATAAGGAGTAAAGTAAAAAGTGCACAGCAGAGAACAAAAGAAAATCTAAATGGAAGCAAAGATTGACAGCTCTGAACACAATGGGTGGTAGTTATTGTATAGCCTTTTTTGAAATGGAAATCTATTGTTTCACATTTTAATCCTTTCTTATATTCACCATGTACCACAATTTCCTCCTCTATGTTTTTTTTTTCTTTTTCTGCTTTTTCTTTTCCTATTTTATCTTTAAGTTTCAAATAAATAAATATTTTTTAAAATTATGGAGAAAATGTTAATAACAAAGATTAAACTTAAAAGAATATCATGAGAACATTTTTTTCACAGAGAGTAAGCAGTTAAACATTTACCAGAACAATATTCTTTCTTTCTTTCTACCTATCTATCTATTTATCTATCTACTGAGAAGTTAAAAGCTTACTCAGGATCACACAGTCTGAACAAAACAGAGGTAAGACTTCAACCAGGTATTTCTTACTTTGAGGTCAAGATCTTCACCCATGAATCCATACCAATTCCTATGTAGATTCCCATCTATAGATAGATAGATAGATAGATAGATATAGATATAGATATGAAAAACCACATGCATGCATGTATATTACATTTTATATATGTATATGTATACACACATAACATTATTGAAATAGACTATTTAAATATTTTAATACACTGATATTTAAACCAGATAGTTTTGGCAAGATCAGAATAAATTTAGCCAAAGATTCCCATACTTTGCAATTCAATAGTCATCTCATTTATTTTATTTTATCTATGATCCTTTAGTTACTAGTAAAGTTATTTTGAAAATCACTTCATGTGTTTTAAATAAGCAAGAATGTTTATTACACTGTCATCCCTTTATGAAGTTTGTCTCCTTGGAATCAAGAAATGAACAGAATTTATTGGTTGCTTAAACAAGCTATCACATCCCTGGGGCTTTAAATACTTGGGGGTATTTTAGCAATAAGAGATTAAATTGATGGATTCTTCTAGTAGTAGAAGACCTCAGTTTGAGGGTTGGAGGCAAGCCCCTGAAAGAAATTCATACTTATAGGAAAGAGAGATTGTTTTTCTCACATCTTCTATCCCTGCCCCGCATTGATACTGGACCAGCAGCACTATGGAGTAGGGTGAAATAGGTTGAGGAGAAACACAGTAAAATAAAAATGCAGAGAGTCCATTGAGTAAGACAACAGTTTCAAGGAGTGTGATTCCCTGCAATAGAGAATTCCAAGTATAGATTCAAGAAATAACTTCTAGGAACCAAAATTTGTGAGCTATACTTTTCCATACTTGTTCCCTATAGTTATACCCCACTCTTTCTTTAGATTGAATAGTTATGGGGAAATGTATCCCAGGATTTGGTGTGGTAGTAGTATGTTTTCTATCACCCATTTTTACTCTAAGATATTAGTTAAAAACTTAACAAAAGCTAATTAATTAGATTTTGTGCAAATCTACTGGTTGATTGCTAGTGAAAAGCACACTGATAGGGGCTCACATCATACTAAAAACAAATAATTTCTCAGTAATCATCCTAGAATTCTGAGATTAATATCAGTTCCCTCTAATGGAGCAATCTTTGAGGCTTAGTACAAATAGGTGGAGTGGTCCTAGAAGAAGGTCCTACAGTGGGAAAAGGGAGAGAGGAGAAACTGAGCTGCTTGAAAGGATTTTGGGCTGTCCAAGGTCATAAATAACTAAGGGAAAGGTGTCCATTTAAACCTAGATTCCTAATGTTAAGTATAACTGTACCACATTCTTTTTCAGTTCATTAATCCTTACTTTTTTGAGTTTTTTTCATTTATTAGAGACAGCTAGACATATTTTGATTTTATTTTCATGCTTAAGAAAACAATAATTACCACTTTTTGGGGGAGGTATACAAACCTGAGGTATGGTAGATAGAATGTTGGTTTTCAAATCTGATCTCATCCACTTCTCAGCTGTGTGGCTCTGGACAAGTCATTGGAGTTGTGCTTGCCTATTTTTTTCTTTTTTTTTTGTATTCTAACCAATATCTTTTTAGAATTTATTTTTAATTTTAATTTTTAAGCTTTTTATTTTCAAAACATTTGCACAATCTTTGACATTCACCCTTGCAAAACCTTGTGTTCCAAATTTTTCCTCCCTTTCCCCCACCTCCTCCACTAGACACCAAGTAATCCAATATGTTAAACGTGTACAATTCTTTTATATATATTTCCATAATCATCATAAAAAATCAGATCAAAAAGTAAAAAAAAATTGAAAAAATAAAATGTGAGCAAACTAAAACCAACAGTGAAAATACCATGTTGTGATCCAAACTCAGTCTCCGCAATGCTCTCTTTGGGTACAGATTTGCCTAGTTTCTTTAACTGCAAAATCTATAAAATGAGTTTCTTTATCTGTAAAAAGAGTCTTTGTCTTGAAGGCTTTTGTGAGGTTCAAATGAGATAATATTGGTAATGTATTTTGCAAATTTTAAAAGAGCTACATCCATAGTAGCTCATAGTATTATTACTATGTAATGACCCTATTGTGTACCTGAAACTGGAGATAAATTACATAAAAGGAATGCTTTCTTTTCTCAAGAATATTACAGTCTATTGAGGAGAAATAATATATACAAAGATAAGTCAGTAAGTCAATGAAGAATAGCAGGTACAGTAATTAAAAAATGATTATAGAGAGAAGTAAAGTCCTAGTAACTAGATTGTGGTAGGCTTGGTGGAAGAGTTGGCACTTGTTAAGAGACAGATGTGTAGAGAGGAAGGGGTGTGTGTGTGAGTGTGTATGTGTGAGTATGTGAGTGTGTGTGTGAATGTGTGTGTATGTGTGAATGTGTGTGTGAGTGTGTGAGTGTATGTGTGAGTGTGTATGTATGTGTATGAGTGTGTGTGTGTGTGTGTGCATAAAGCTTCAATGTAGGCATGGACACCACTTTTGCAGAGGCAGGAGATGGGAGATTGAATGTTGTATTCGGGAGACAATAAATAGGCTAGCCGGCCTGGAATATTGTTGCTTTTCCCAGCTTCCTTGGCCTATGGTACATCCTTTTTAATCTGGGAAACTGAACAAAGTCCCGATCCCCCTTCCCGATTGGTAAAAGCCAAATGCTTTCTGTGAATTATCTTCCAGTAATTCAGCAATATTGTACACATCACCTGAGGCAACAGATGAAGAATGGTTTCCCCCCTTCCCCTCCACCCTCCTTATATAGTAGGCGAAATTACTGTGCATTATTGATGTCAATCAGTTATATAAACATCTCTAAATGTAACTGTAATAATGTATTAGGGATGCTTAATGAGAGATGAATGATGGGTGGCTGGAAGCAATTTCCCAGTGAACCTGTCCTTGTTTGCGTGCATTCATCCGTCTCGAGGACAAACCAGCTTGTCTTTTATACTCTATGCATCAATTCTGGACCATCCCTTGCCCTCTGAATACAGTCCTGACTTTCATATTCTCTAACATATTGCCTGTCATCTTGCTTTAAAAAAATATTCACCAGTGAACTTTCTGAGTTGTAGAATTGAGGATGTTCAGATAGGGAAGAATCCATAAAGTCCAGATGGGATATTTTCATAATGTGGGACAGTCCTGGCATTGATCATGTGTCTGTATGAGAATGAGAAATAGGAAATTGCTTGGAGAAAGGTGGCCCAGGGCAAAATGCTAAGTGAATAAGGTCTCCCCATTTGGAGGCTTTTGGGGGGTATCCTTTATGCTATTGCTATCTGTCCAGAACCCTCATTTTTAGCAGTTGGAGAGGACAGCTGTTGTACCTCAGGAGAATATGAAAATTGTATCTCGTTAGTGTTCTCTTTACTAGGGGACCATGGATCATGAAGGGGTCCTCACCCTATGCTTCTACCAGTTCAGACTCATTCTTCAGGTTTTTCTCCTTGATTTATAATTTTAAAGAGTTTTCTGAGACTTGCCCAGAATCACATAGCCAACATGTGAGGTGTGATTTGAATCCAGGTCTTCTTGGATTTAAGGCCAGTTCTCCATTGACTTTGCCATGCTGTGTAGTAATAATAATAATAATAATAATAATAAATGATGAGAATAAAAGTTATAATAATGATGATGATTACGTTGATAGCAATGGTCTTGATTTTTAAAATAAATTTCCTTTAGGATTTTTAAAGATATTTCCTTATAATTTCTCTGTAAGGGTAGCAAGTTAAATTATAACTGTTTTATAGAATAAGAAGCTGAGGCTCAGAGAATTAAGTTTATTTGTCCAAAGTTAAATACCTTGTTAGCAGAGCTAGGGAAGACCAGATTTTCAGATTATTAACCCAGCATTCTCTCCACTATTCCCCATTCTAATTAGTGTCATATTTACTTGTGATCATGCCATGACCTCCTTGCCCTACCCCCATTAAAATTTTTTTAAAAAGACTTTTACTTAAGTATCTACTATGTCCCATCCCTGTGCTAAGTGCTTGGGAAACTTCTCAAGAAATTTGAACTTTATTGGGTGTAACAACATGTACATATATAAGTACACAGAATAAATATTTATAGAATAAATGCAAGATATTTATATATGTCCCTAGCAGATAAGTCAGGGTCTCCTAAATAAGAGTTTTTCTTTCTTTCTTTTCTTTCTTTCTTTCTTTCTTTCTTTCTTTCTTTCTTTCTTTCTTTCTTTCTTTCTTCTGAGGCAATTGAAGTTAAGTGACTTGCCCAGGGTCACACAGCTAGAAAGTGTTAAGGTTCTGAAACTAGATTTAAACTCAGGTCCTTCTGACTTCAGGGCTGGTGCTATATCCACTGTACCATCTAGCTGCCCCTACATAATAGTTTCTTAATAACCTTTTAGCATAATACAAAGTCCACTGGATTTGGGACTCAGGAGAGAACTGATTTCAAATGCCACCTCTGGCCCTTATGGATTAATTGGTAACATAAGGTAGTGGAAGCACGTCTGACCTTGGAGGCTGGAAGAACATAGCTTGTCTACAGCATATAGCAGCTGTATTATGGGGAATTAAATTAATTGTTTAATATCCCAAGACTTTCTAATTGTTGGGTGCAGTCTATCTTTCTAACATATCATTAATCCTCCTCTTTCTCCCCTTCTTTCTTCTTCTTCCTCTTAATCTCCTCCTTCTTTTCCTCCTCCTCCTCCTTCTCCCTCCTCTTTATCCTCCTTTTCCTTCTCTTTTTCCACTTTCTCTTCCTCTTTGCTTCTTTTCCTCCTCTCCTCCTTCCTCCTTTTGTTCATCTTCCCCCTCTTCTTCCTCTTCCTCTTTCTCCTCCTTTTTCTTCTTATTTTCCTTCTCCCTCTCCATTGTCCTTTACCTCTCCCTCATAGAATCCCTAGTTTTCTCCAAAACTTAGCTCATGCCATCTTTTATGGGAAGGCTATCCTTATTCCTATCCCACTGTTAATATCTAAGGGAAAATGACCTTGTATAAGATATTTACATGGTGTTCCTACACACACACACACACACACACACACACACACACACACACACACACACTCTTTTGGACTTTTTTCTTGGACTTTGTATCCTTAATTCAGAATAATAGAAATGCTTTAGCAATGATTTCTTATTGCTTGTGGCTGATTTGCATTGGTGGATGGAGTTTCTCATACATAATCCCTCCAAACAAATCAACCAATCATATTTGAGGCAAACCAATGCCCAAATCCAAGGCACCCTGCCTATGGGCTCACAAATAGTTAATGCTGGATGTGGCTCTAGAAGCAGGTTCTCCTTTGACCTTGACCCAGGACACTCACACTAAGTCATCTGCTTTCTCTCCTCAGGGAAATTAACAAGTTTCCTTCTCTAGAACATGTGAACAATGGTCTCTGTCCCTTGTCAGCAGAGAAATAAATGAAAGTTTTCCTGAGATGCACTCTGCATTGTAGTAAACTACAAGGCAGTTTTAATTAGTAAACCATTTTTTTTTCTCTTGGTTTCCCACTGGTGCCAAATGGAGCTGACAATAATAACTCCTTTGTCCTTGCTTCTTCTGTGGGCTAAGGAAGCCAGGGCATAAAATTGATCAGAGAGCCTCTTATAGCCAAACCATTACTTATTAAATTGGATGTTCTAGAAGCACACTATATTCCTAAGATCTTAATGGTTCCCTTCTGCCTACCAGATAAAATCTAAACTTCCCAGATTAGCATTTGAGGTCCTCTGTGTTTTAGCCCCAACTGACCTTTCCAATTTCATTTTCCTCAACTGTCCTCTATGTCCTTTTTGTTCCAGCCAAATTGATTTACTAATTATTGACCACAGTGACCTTAGACTTTCCTGTCTGTGTTTATCACCAAGCAGAAGCCCCATCACACCTTCCCTGCCTGCCCAAATCCTACCAAAGGCTCAACTCAGGTTTCACCTTTTATTTGAAGCCTTACCTGACCACCTATATTTGACAGAGGAAATGGGCATCTGATATGTAGAAAATACTTTAAAGATAGGGACCTGTGATTTCATTGGTATAGAGAACTCCCCAGTGAGGCAGCTCCACTAATCATTTCATGTTGGCACATTCTCTGACAGTCTTAGAGAGTTTTCAAGGGCACTGAGAGGTTAAATGTATTATAAGGAGCACTGCAACCCAAGTCTACCTGGATTTCTATTCACTTGGCCAGGCTATGTCTTTAAATATGAACATCAGCTTATTATTGTTGTTGCATTGTGTTCTTTCTCTTCTGACCTCACATAACACTTACTGAGGACATGGCTTCTCAGATTTCAATTTCTTCTGTGAAAGTTTAAATGTGTCTTTATTATTGTCTCAACTTTCAAGTGTCAGTTTTGATAGATTTTTTGTGTTGTTATTAAACTAGAATTTATTGGCCACTTGGCAATACTTATTATCTTTTCAAATGCATGGTTTTTGCATCTCCTATCTAGATCATAAACTTCTGGAGGGATCACTATTTGCTATACCTTTACCACAGCACCCAGGATAGAGCCCTGAATTTATGGATGGACCTTATGGATGGCTGGTTCTTAATATGGAAAGGTGAGAAATATGAAAATATGGAAATAATATAGAAAGATTAGTTGAAAAGAAATACAAGTTTATATTTTTCAAGTACAGATGGTAATTCTAAAAAAGGCTAATGATGTTACCAAAAGGAGATCCTCATGGACCTGCTTTAATATAACTTTCTTCAGAAACAGCTTTATTGAAAATTCTTCTAGGACCTGAAATAATGAAAATGAGTGTGATTTATAACTACCACATTGCTTGTTGTGTTTTATAAATGGAGGCTTTTGATGTCTGAGACAGATATTTATATTAAATTTTTTCTCATCTTCATATTAATCATTTGCTTTATTTATCTCTCCCCCACAAAAGTGCAAAGATAAACTCTAGTGGCATTTTTGTACAAATGATCACAGATTATATGAGAATTAATGTGAATCAACAAGATCTTCAATTGGACCAAAATAAAGAGAAGGGATTGAAATAATTACACTAAGTGATAGGTGGGGGTTTTAGGTAACTGATTAATAGATAGATGCATAGATGGGAGATTTTTCATTCAAAATGACAAGGACTGAAGAAACATTTCTTTAAATGCTTTTTTCTTCAAACATCCTAGGACTGGAAAGAGGGTAGTGTTGGGATTTAAAACAACAAATTTTAAGGAATGATTTTATCCATACAAAGAGTCAGAGTCTTTTTAGAAAGCAACCAAAGGTTAAAACATTTTAGTTGAGTGTATGTTTCATTATTAAAGGGTTATTTGATTTTTTAGGAGGCAAATGGATGGTACCATAGATAAAGGGCTGGGTCTTAAGCCAGAAAGACTCTTCTTTTTCAGTTTAAATTTGAGCCCAGACACTTACTAGTTATGTGACCCTGAGTAAGTCACTTAAGCCTATAAGTTTTATAATTTGTAAATTGAGCTGGAAAAGAAAACAAACTACTCCAGTATATTTGCAAAAACCAAACCAAACCAAACCAAAACATAATCCAAATGATGGCATGAAGAGTTGGATATGTCTAAAACAACTGACCAACATCAAATGACCTTTAGGATTCTCAGTTCAAATGCTTCAAATGGTATTTGCCCCAGATCTTCATATATAGATGATGAAAATGGTGAATTTTTGAAAGCTTATATATCTACAAAAAGTGAGTCCAAACCTTTGGGTCATCATCCCCCCCAAAAATTCTAGACAAGAGACCAAGCTTCTTCGACACACTTGGTATTTCTACCATGAGATTTGAGCTCGGAATATTAATTGAAGAATTACAAATACCTGGAATGAACTTTTTCAATAGGGAAAATGGATTTTTGTTAACTGAATTGTGAAATAGAATGAATTTTTAGTCAAAGTTGTAATAATTTTAAATTTCTTATTTAAAAAGACAATTGCTTCTCTTTCTCTCTCTCTCCGTCTGTTTTTTCTGTCTGTTTCTCTTTCTCTCTCTCTCTCTGTTCCAGTCTCTTCATCTATCTCTGTCTTTCTCTCTGGGTGAATGTATTCAGACCTAAGGTAGTATCCATTTAGCATAATGAATGGAGTGCTGAATTCCATAATGGGGAAGACCTACATTCAAATCTTGTCTTATAAAGTTGCTAGCTGAGTAAGGCACTTAACTCTATATACCTCAGTTTTGCCACCTGTAATTTGGGGATAATGATATCCTTTAACTTGCAGAGTTATTGGGATGATTAAATGAGATAATATTTGTAAAATTCTTTACAAATTTTAAAGTACTATGTGAATGCTAGTTATTATTATTTCATGCATATCAAGAACTGTTCTGTAAATTTTGTTTTGTTAGGGTTTTTTGCAAGCCAATTGGAGTTGTGACTTGTCCAAGGTCATACAGCTAGGACATGTTAGGTGTCTGAGACCAGATTTTAACCTGACTCTAGGATCAGTGCTCTATCCACTGTGCTCTTGTTCTATAAATTTTAGAGGGCTGTACTGAAGTACTGGAAAGCTTAGAGACTTGCCCATGTTCATAGAGCTAGTATGTGTCAGAGACACTAATTAAATCAAGGTCTTCCTGACTCCAAAGTTAGCTTTCCTATCCGTTGGTCCATGTCACTTCTCCAATAACTTACATCTGGATATTTTTCTTTGCAACAGATATTCAAGTTTACCTTAGTACCAGATTTCATATTTTCCAGTCATAATCTATTTATTATAAGTTCAAGTACAATAATTCAGGTCAATACAATGTATATTTCTTAAGCATACACTACATGCTAAGAATTGTGCTAAGAGCCATGGATACAAATACAAAGAATTAGCCAGTTTTTATCCTCAAAAAAGCTTCTGTTTTATAAAAAAAATAACATGTACCAAACAAAGAAGAATTCCAAGGTGGGTACTCATTAGGGGTGGTTAATACCCAGATTTATAATTAGTAAGCAGTGTAGGTAGAAAACCAACATGTTCAGAGAGACCAGTCAAGCATAAATCAAATAGATTAGGTTGTACAAAGTAAGAGGGGGTGACAGGAAGGCACTTGTGGGTAGATGAGTCCACAGAACAAGATTGGGTGAGTTCACATAAGGACTCTTTGAAGATCCAGGACAAATTTGGTATCAAACAGAAAAAAAAATTGTGATTATGATGAGCCAGAATGAATTGTTAAATTATATTAATCAAGAACAGATTATGCCAGTTTAACCTGGCTTCATTTATGGTGAGGGTTATTAACCTGGATCTTAAAAGATTGCTGGAAATATAGTATATCAAGGTTTGTAATAAATTATCTCACAATGAATCAAGAAAAGTAAGCTCAGTGATTGTGGTTTGGAAAATTGGGTTGAAAGTCCAGACCAAAAAAGCAGCGATTAGCTGATGTCATTATACAAAGTTTCATGAGTTAATAGTGCCATGAATGTTCCTTCGATTCTCTCTGGGCCTCTTTTTCCTCATCTGTAAAATAATAAGTTTGAATTGGATGACCACTGGGTCTTCTGCCAGTTCTAAATCTATGCTCCCATAATTTGACTCTCCTTGATTTTGTCTCATCTTAGTGTTAGGCTCCGACTCTCAAGAGGTCTCAGTTTCTCTCAAAGTTCTACTCAAATATCACCTATACATGAGTATTTCCTAATCACTCAGCTACTAGGACATCTTTTTACTTCTCCCAAATTATTTTGGACTTGATTTCAGTATTTTAATTCTGCCTGATATATATATGAACTGAGATGTATAAGCCCTAATAATTTAACTGTCTTATAACTCAGTTTCCTCACTTAGAAAATGAGGGGTTTGGATTCAGTGACTTCTAAGATCCTTTCCAGGTCTAAATGACTCTTTTAATGGTATTTGCTACACACTTATATGTGTATATGGTGGGTTCCCCAGAGAGAATGGAAGTTCTTTGAGAGTAATGACTGCTTCATTTTTGTTTTTGTATTGCCAGCTGCTAGAATAATGCCTAGCACAAATGCTTTTTGGTTGCCTGATTATTCTATTCAACACAATTCTGTAATCAAAATTATTAGAGACTCAATGTATATGGGTTGCAGAGCTGGGAAGGATAGCTTACACATATGACCAAATCAGTATTCTGAAAAACAATCCTGACTGCTAAGATTGAAACCTAATAGAGATCACAGAGGTATAAGAATTCAGGCTGGTAGAGATTTTAGAGAGCACTGGACTTTAACTCAGGAAGTTCTGAGTTCAAATCCTGTCTCACATACATACTAGCTATACATTGGAGGAGCTATTTAGCTTCTGTCTGCCCCAGTGTCCTTACCTGCAAAATAGGGATAATTATAGCACTTGTCTCCCAGGTTTTCTGTGAGGATATAGTCAAGTAATATTTTTAGAGTGCCTTGCAAATCTTAAAGTGATATAGAAATGCTTCTCCTTCTCCTCTTTCCTTTTCTTTCTTTTTGGTTTTCTTCATTCTTTCATTCTTATTCTTTCCCCTATTCCTCCTCCTCCTTCTCCTCATTTTATACATAAAAAACTTGATCTTTAGAAAGGCTAAATGACTTGTCCAAGGTCTCACACGAGGTAAGTAATAGGGCTGAGATCCATATGCTTTGCCTACTAGTAATATTCCTACTCATACAGATTAATGAACTTCAGTATAAGGATCTTCTGATTAGATCCAATATGCTTTAAACTACTCCTTTACCTGGCATAAGGAGCTGTCCAGCACCAAGACTTGCTTTTTTAAAGCTATTGGACTACAAGGAAAGAGTGAGCTTTTAACTTGCCACTTAGCCCAGGGTCTACAAACTCCCAAGTTTGTATGCAGGAAAAGTGCTATGCTCCTTTAATCATGGAAATAAAATGCAACACACATCCACTTATATGTCCTTGGTTTTACCTTTATTCAATGATTCAGCCAGACTGCATACGTACCAAAGCTGGCCCTGACAGAGATGACACCTGGTTATTTTATATTTTTCTATTCATGGGTATTTCCAGTACTCCCAGAGGCCATGTCTCATGGCTCTATATCATCCCAACTGACGTCAAATGTAAAGCTCCACTGGGTCAAACAATGGCCAGAATGGCCAGGCTCTGTATCTTTGGACTGCTTTGGGGGTAAACTTGTTGTCTCTTTTGAAAGCTGGCATTTTTACTAGATAGGAAACAGGTGCTATCTTTTGCATCTCCTAAATTTTCTTACCAAGCATCTTGAATCTCTTAATTAGTTGGGAAATGAAAAAAGGGGGGAGCTGTTCAAATCAATCACATATTTTTTTTCCTTTACATGGACCTGCAGATGGTTGTTCACCATCTGCATACAATTAGTCCTAGGGTAGAAGGACAGAGGGCAGAAATGTAATTTACAGGTATCTATATTATATTTGAATATGATATAGATATGTAGTGCATATATTATATTTTAAAATTTTTATGATATATTCTATTAATCATATCTATAACATATATCTATGTGTGTTTAATAGAAAGTCTCCTGATATTAATTAAACTTTCTTGTATAGGAATGTACTTTGCATGCACATCATATGCCTGTGATCAGAATTCATGGCTGGCTTGATCACTCATTTGAAATATAATTTCTCCCCATAATATAGAGCAAGAATTACTCTTTTGGCCAACAGTGTATTACTTCTATAAATTCTATTTTAAGGTATAACTATTTCCTGGAAGCACAACATGCAGCAAAAAGCTTAATAGCTATAAATACCAATAGAGAAATTGTTCATGAAGCTTAAAATAAGAATATGAAATTACATGATTGGGACTACTTTATTATTCAAAACTATGGAACAAAGGATGGAGGGAAGGAAGGAAAGAAAAAAAGAAAGAAAAGGAGGGAGGGAAGGAAAAAAAGGAAGGAGGGAGGAAAAAAGGAGGAAGGTAGAGAGGAAGAAAGCTTCTTGTTCTTTATCTATTTTTGAAGAGGACCCATAATATGATGGGTGCTGTCTTGATTTTCATATAAATTGGGTTTAAGTGAGGCAGAATTGCCCAAAGTTATCAGTCTCTCTCTTCTTGAGACATTGAGTCCAGTGGCAGAGACAAAAGTCAAAATGGCTGGCAATGGCCCAAGAGACAGTGGATGACCTTGGCATCTTTGATGGCTGACCGAGTTCAAAGTGCTCCATGGAACTTGCTTCACCTGCATGGCTATTGGGACAAATTGTTCCCATACACCCATTCTGCTTGGGAAACATCTTCTGTGTCCTTAGAAAATGTTAATTGACTAACTGACTGGCAATGCACACTCTGCACATAATTATGAGCCAGTGAGAGCTTTGGCCATTAATCTGACAGCAGCAAATCCTTTGCAAAGTCTCCAAGGTTTGGGGGCTGACATTGAAATGTGCACATGTATTAGACAGAGAATGAGTCCCAATGCTGAGACTCCTTGTGAGACAAAGTCAATGTGTCCCCTTTGTTTGCAGTATTACACATCAATCTTATGGCTGTCATTCTTGACTGAAAAAGGTTCTGATATTTTAACTTGACTTTGTTCTTAGCTGCTACCATTGTGAATGCTGTGGCTGTTTTTTAGATAAGACCTGAATACTATTCTGGACCTGTGTGCTCAGGAAAACATGGTATTGCCAAAGGGAGAATTGTTTTTAACATTATTTACCATTTTTTCATTTAGATATAGTACATATGTAATCATATTAGTTGCACTTCTAAGTGCCTAATTAGCAATGAAAGGTGCTTAATATATACTAGATGATTGATTCGTTAATCTGCATAACCATGGGACAGTAAGATGCCATTCACTTTTACCCTGGTACTTTGGACACACTGAGCTCCATGTTACAGTCCCCAAATCCATTGGTTTAGAACAGTGGCTTACTCACGGCTCGAAAATTTGACTTCAAACCATCTGGCTTAGAGTCACTAGAATGACTCCAAAGTCTTTTGATTGTCCCCTAATGTCCCATTCTCAGAGGGGTCACACCATTTAATTTCAGAAATGGAGAAATCTTGTCTGGCTTCCAACTGTCAGCTTTCAATATATATATTTTAATAGTCCATTTCTAAAATCCCACGGAGACCAGGACTGAACAGAGGGGATGGTGGTATCTTCACAGTGGCCTTGATTATAAAGCAAAGCTGAAAGCACAACTGGCCCACCTAAAATGCTCCATGTGTTTTCTTTTTCACTTTAATAGTAGTGCCAAGTAAAACAGCTTGTAAATCATGAATTCATCATATATCACGCTTGCTCCTAAATCAATATGGATTCTGGTTTTAGTGCTCCCTCCCCATTCCCATATCAGAACTGGCTCAAAATGAAATGCTTTATTGCTGGAATTGGAAAGTGGTAGCAGTACAGCATGCACTCTACCCAAATGGAATCAAAATCGAAGAGGCCTTCAGAACCATCTGGATTAAAATATGTACTTTACAAGGGAAAACAGTAGGCTGCAGGGAGGGGGAAGGACTTGTCCAAGGTCATGCAATAAATTAGTGGCAGAATTAGAAGATGTAATATAGGCTACCATAATTTGGAAAAGTGGCAAAATTTCATTTTTTTTTATTCTTGTAAACCTCCATATCTTTATTTAGTTCTGCTCATTTTCTAGTAATTGATTTATTATTTAATATTTTACATCACAATTCCTGTGCACTGGTGATATAATGTACACCACTAAAATTTTGGGAAAAAATAAATTGATTTTATATATATGTAGAAACATACATATATACATACTCATATGTATATATACACACATTATATATGTGCACAAACCCATATATATATATACATATATATATACACACACATACATACACACGTGTGTGTGTGTGACATTACTTTTCTTAGAGACTTTCTTAAATTAGCTGTCTGGCTCCCTGTATATAGTTAGACTTCTAATTTATAAGTAAAGATAAAAATTAAGACAAAGCTACAAGAAAGACTAAAAACATAAAAAATCTATTGTTCAATGTAAACAACTCCTAGCTGACCCATTTTAATAAGTTTTTTTTTTAAATCAAATTGGGACAGAAAACAGGATATTGACCCTCTTCACACTGTTTTCACATGAATGTTAAACTGATGTCATCAGTTATAATGCTATTTTTGTTCAGTCATTTTAGTCATATTTGACTCTTTATGACCCCATTTGGGGTTTGCCATTCCTTCTCCAGAATTGTAATGACAGGGGCAAGAGACTAAGAACTGCACCAGCAAACCTTTGTTAAGCTGAGAGCTATGTTGACATTTACAATAATAATTTATTTGTGAAAATATTCTGGAGGAAATCATGGACGTTTATTCTATCTCACAAAACAGAAATGATTATGCATAATGGTTTTAAAGCAATAACAAATTCATCCAAGGAAAATTTTGGGGTGAAGTTGGAAGGACAACAAGAGATGAAAGAAGAACAGTCAGAGAATATAAATACATATCTGTATATGTTTATGCCTATATACATATGCATGAACAATTATAGACATATTTTTCTAAATATTTATATCTAAATCTATCTATAAATGGACATATATATTGGTAGATAGAGAATAGATGGAAGGACAGAGAGATAATAGATACATAGAGAGATAGATCGTGAGAAAACTGTTCAATGTTGTCAGGGTAATCTTAGCAAAGATAATGTGTAATTTGGTATTTCCTTTTCCAATAGTTTAATGAAGAGGTTAAATGAGGTGTTCTGGCTCACACAGCTAGTTTGAGGTCAGATTTTGGACTCAGTTTTTCCTAATATCAGGTCTAGTGCTTATTCATTGAAACATTTAGTTTCCTTCAAATAGCAAGATAGACCAATTCTTTTTGATATCAGCAACAGTTCAACTTTCAGTCTTGGATTCTAATATAGTAGCCCAGGATGAGTTCAAAATAAGAAATAGAATGATAGTCACCAAAGTTAAGGAAACAGTTGGACTAGAATGAATATGAGTGAAGGAGGAGCCTGTTGTACTAGAGGTAACACAATGGTGAGTCCCTCAAAGGACTGATTTTTAAGTTATGTAAAAGAATGAAGAGCAACTTTACAAATATAGGAAAAAAACTCCTCAAATCTTAATACCACAAAAAGAGTGACTGAGATATTATCAGTAACTTCTTAATCATACTCCTATATTGTCTATTTTCTCTATCCCAATAATGTATGGATAAATCAAGGACATCATTGATGAGATCAAGGAGAGCACTAAGGAATATTTAGGATGTTATTTAGAAATGTCATAAGTGATATTTCACAGTAGACCACATCTTACCATCATGTAATTGAGTGAAAGATACAGAGACTATTACGATCCCACTGTGTTTATTGCATGTTGATGATAAAAGTGCCTAATAAAGGAAAGGAAAATGTTGCTGTAAAGAATCTCTCCCTATGATTTAAAGATCATTTCTGTGCATATTTCAAAATTATATCACATTCCTGGAAAGGTATCACAGTAGAGATAACCTTGTTCAGTGAACTTCCAGTTGTTAATATTAAATGAGGCTTAAAACAGGGAGGTGTGAACTCCCTGAAGATGATGTGGAATCCCATAAACTCCTGTAAGTGAAAATAAAAGGCAGCTGAGAGAAGAGAGAATCCAACCTCTTCATTCAGTGGCTAGAATACTTGATTTGGAGTCAGAAATCTTAAATTTAAATCTGGCTTCAGCTACTTAATAGCTCTGTGACCCTAGACAAGTCACTTAATTCTGTTTTCCTCAATTTCCTCATCTGTAAAATGAGCGAGAGAAGGAAATGACAAATTGCTCTCATATTAATTTTTTTCAAGGAAAGGAAAATGGAACTCAGAGAGATTAAATGATTGACCTAAAGTTACACAAACATTAGGCATCAGAGTTAGTTTTTGAACCTAAGTCTTCTGATTGCAGAGCCAGGACTGTTTCCACCATCCCATGCTGTGTAGGATCCAAATTACAAAGGGATTATTTCGAGACAGTGTGATGATCATTTTGTTTCTTTTTTGTAGACCTCACCCAAGAGTTCTTATAAACAAAATGATCCAAGAAAGATTTTAAAGTGATGTCTTTTAAAGTAATGTCTTCAAGTGTCTAAGTATAAAGACATTAAAACATGTGATGAACAAAATACAACTAGGATTCTTATTCAAGGAAATAAATTTGATGTCATTGATAAGGCTTATAACTGGTTCATGCTTCTGGATGGGCATATCATTTCAAAGAAATAGGATAGGCAAAATGATAGGTAGGAACCTATGTATTTATGTATTTATTTATTTAATATTAGGTATTTAAAATGTATCCTCAGGTTGGTAAATCTAGAAATCAAGGGAGGGGGGAAACCTAATGGAAAATATTTGGGGGGTTATCAACAGAGGCTGAAATAGAATCATTATTATTATCAGAATACACTACAGATTAGAGATGCCAGACATGAGACCCACTGTGCCTGCAACACTTAGTGTGGTCCAAACCAGATTAAATGCAACTGGGAAATAATTATATAGTAGAACACAGATAATATTAGTATGTGCTTTTCCAAGTCAATGAGTAATACTTACTGTTTACTATTCCCATTTCTATTCGAGTTTGACATCACTACTTTAGATGACCTATACACAGAGAGGAAATAGATGATGAATTATAGAACAGAGATGGAAGTTCATTAAATTAATCAACCACTCCACCCCAGTAAAAGAAACTGCCTTAATCATATGGGAATACCTTTATTGCATCAATTTATTAAAGACATTAAACTAGATATGAAAAATCCTTCTACATTTAGAAGTCATAAAAGCTATAGGATGAAATGAAATGGTGTCAGTGGTACATTGAGATTGAAGAGACTCAGTCAGGTCCTATGGGTTTTGGATGAAATAGAAAACCAATTCAAAACAACTGAACACTTCAACATCTGGCCAATTTAGTGATGTAATCTGTTCCAGCCAAGCTCCTGAGAAAGAATACCTTGGTTTGAAGTGGTGATGAGGAGATGAACCTTGACATCCCTGTCCCTTTGACCCAAGGAAGAGCTTTTTTTAATTTTAAGGAGTCATAGGTCTTGGACTTCCCACGAGCATCCTTGTAGTATCCTCAGAACAACAACAGCTAGCAGGAATATCTTTATCAAGCACCAAAGAAAAACTGAACACACTGAGGACTTCTGCAAGGAATTAAGCATCTACAAAGAATTAAGAGTCTCTAAGGCACCGGAATAAGCTGCCTCAGTGGCAACTTTATGAGGGCCCCATATAGGAAATTGTGATACCCATAGCTCTTCTCTAAGCTTAAATTCTCTTAGACTCAGTAGTTACTGGTGGAAGAATATGTTCCCCAATTTTTGAGAGATGAGTTTGCTTCAACCCATTTATTCTCAGTGTACTGCTTTACTATACATGTTTCTAAAAGTTTAATCTGATTTACTAATTCATGGAAATGGGGGAGCACATCAATGGAGGCTTATAATCTATATGATTAGCAAAGTCTTATAAATTTTCATGCTATCCTTAGTATCCCAAAAGGGAGAAAGAGCAGGATAGAGAATGCTTGGGTGATCATCTGGCTGACTTTTAGCATTTGTGGCAGTTGGGATACTGAACATAGACTACTACAGAGCCTTCACTCCAAAGGAGACATCACAAGCTTCACAGAGTCACAATGAAAAAAAAAAACTTCAAATATCCAGACATCTCTTAGAGCTCTGAATAGCAAAGGTAGAGCAGTGTTTTGTTTTGTTTTTTTGACTTGTCAATAAGAATTTCATATTTCAAAAAGGGAAGAACAAACAAGGGGAAAATCCAGTCTGATCTGTTTTTTTAATAGGTTGAACTAGTTACTGGGATGGAAATGATGGGAACTTTGTGGGAAGTGAATGTTATCCCTTAGAATCTGTAATAAAGAAGAGAAAAATTGGGCACAGTTTGCCATATGTTCTAAATTATTAGAGAGAGGATTTCAGAGAAAGGGTAAGAACTCATTTGTTTAATTTTTTAGTCTGTGTCAACTTTGAAGACCTGAAGTCCTCCCTTCTCTTCTCAAGGTCTGCTTCTCTGACATTGTCTCTTGTTTAAGGAGATTCTGGAGGACTTATAGCAAGTGCTTACATCAGCAGGGATAGCTGGCCATTCGGTTCAAATTACTTTTGTTTGTCAGATAATATTTCAGTTTTCCAAGTGTCCAAAGTCATCTGACAGCAGCCCTGAGCTGGCATAAAGAGATATGTGTCTGTTTGATAACAAAGTTAAGTTTAATTTCTTTTTCTCCATAGTGATAAAAAAACAGATGAGAAAGAGATAGCCTTTGGATACAAAGAACATTAGTCTGGAAAACTGTGAATTGGATATCAAGTACTGGTGATGCCCACAAAGAAGGTGACAGAGTCTGTAATTGCTTCTAGAAGTTATCACTGGCTTATGTGGTTATGGACTAATAGATACTTGCATGATCTCATATCCAAAATTACTTTTATTTGGTAAATCAATAAAGATTAAGTGACTTGCCCAAAGTCACACAGCTTGTAAGTGTCAGTGTCTGAGCTCAGATTAGTACCCAAGTTGTCAAGATTCTAGGGCCAATACTTTATCCATTGCATTACCTAGCGGCTGCTAAAGCTCATATTTGTATAATAAGAGTATCCCACCTTTTCATAACTCTTTAAAGATTATCAAAAGTTTCATGTACAAGTTTCACAAGATCTGGTGATCCAAGTATCCTTATCCCCATTTTAGAGATGAATAACCTGAGACTCCAAGAAGTCGAATCATTTTTGCAAGGTAATTGGGGCTAAGTGACTTTCCCAGTGTTATACAGGTAGGAAATGATTGGCTTATGAGGCCAGATTTGAATTTAGGACCTCATGACTCCAGGGCCAGTGCTCTATCTACTATGCCACCTAGTTGCTGTAAAGCTGAATCATTTGCTCAGCATCATGAACTACCAAATGCTAGCCTTGAGATTCAGACCCATAATTTTCTGGGTTCCACAGCAACACACTCTGTCAAAAGCATCAGACATGCTATTTAAGGGAATTCAGACAGTGGGCCAATACTTTATCCATTGCATCCCCTAGCGGCTGCTAAAGCTCATATTTGTATAATAAGAGTATCC
>JAJPUD010000406.1:619963-637147 GCA_023553655.1 Myrmecobius fasciatus
TTTGCTCAGCATCATGAACTACCAAATGCTAGCCTTGAGATTAAGACACATAATTTTCTAGGTTCCACAGCAACACACTCTGTCAAAAGAATCAGACATGCTATTCAAGGGAATTCAGACAGTGAGCCTATGTGGGAACTTTTTATCCTTTCCTTCACCCAATGTAGTTTTCTTAGTCCTTATCATCTTGCAGAGTTTTGTTCCTTTTTTATGTCATTGACTATTCTTTATCTGTTTGCTTACTGCTATACACCCTGCCATATACACACACTGCCAGTAGGAGGTAATCTCAGAAGAAAGACACTATCAGTATGTGATATGTGTGGCCAGGTAGGAGGAACTCAGGAAAAGTATCCTGAAAAAGATGTGTACTGAACTATCTTGAAGGAAGCTAGGGAACCTAGGAGGCAGAAATGAGGAGGGAGAGTATTCCAGGCAAAAGAAATAGCAAATGAAGAGGCCCAGGGTTAGAAGATAAAGAGTGAGGAACAGTAAGGAGGTTAGTATCCCTTAATTGCAAAATACAAGAGGGTTAGTAAAGTGAAAAAAGCCTGCAAAGGTAATAGGAATGGGGCAGAGTGTGGAAGTGATTAGCCATATGTATCTCGAATTACCTGGAGAGGAAAGTTGAGCTTCTAGCCTCCAGAACAATGGAAGAGAAGGGATGATTGAAAGCAGAGACGTGGTGTAGTGGAAAGAATCATGTAAACCATGGCTCATAACCTATCGTTAACTAGCTCCAGACTCAGTTTCCTTATCAACAACATGAGGGGGTTGGACTCCATGGTCTTTAAAACTCCCTTTCAGCATTTAGTTTATATTGTTATGATCCATAATCTTGCATGTATACAACCTATAGGCTAATGTCCCAGAGGAGGAGGACATACTCTCTTGTCTTCCTATCACTTCTGGTAAGATCAAAGATATAATATAAATATCCATGAAGGAAATGCCAGTTCTCTACAATAACAGACAAGTTTCTCCCCTGGTAGTTTCCAGGTCAGCATTTCCAGATTCCCATGTCCTTTATGTACTTGGATCATAGAAAATTTGGCTCCTTTTTAATAGGGGTTCTTTTTATTCGACAGATGAAGAAATCTTCCCTTATCCATTGTCATTGAGTCAGAAAGTGACAGAAATGATGTATGAACTCAGGGCTTCTGTGGGCAGAAGACATGTTGTATCTGGAGTCATGGGGCTTTGAATTGCAAACCTTATTTTGCTACTTACTACCTGGGTGATCTTAGACATGTCACAACATTTCTCTGGGTCTCAGTTTACCCATTTGTAAAATGGGATATTTGCCTCAATGGCTTCTTGGGTTCATTCTAGGTCTAAGTCTATGATCTGATGACCTCAGGAAATCCAATTAAAATTGTCACATCTATTAATATTTCCTTAAAATCACTGTGTTCTCTTATCCCCATCAATTTTGGATGACAAACGAATGAGGTGTTGATTATTGCAATGCATTATTTTTTCTCGCACTAGGCATCTCTTATCCAGGTGTTAAAAATGTCAAGCTATGAGATATCACCAGCACCTTCCCAATTACAGCAAGATAACTTTTGGCTGGGGGATTAATGAGAAGCTGTGAAAATAAAGTGAAGTTATTGAAAATCATAGAACCATAGAATTTAGATCAAGAAAGTAACTAAGGGATTATTCATTTATCAGTTAATCCATGAACATTTGCTAAACACTGACTGTGGCAGATACCCTACAATGAGTTGACAAAAGGGAAACAGAGAATGTTTTCGATGTTCTTACAGACTACCTGGGGGAGGGGGATATATGTTTATATGTAGAATGTGCAATTGATAGAAAATAATTTGAGGGAGCACATGGCTAGAAACTAGAAGGGAAAGATCTAGAAAGACTTTCCTCTTGTGCAAAGTGGGGTTTACACTGATCATTGAAGGAAACAGGTTTTTGAGAGGTGGGAATTAGGAGAGAGCCAAGGACTCGGATAGAAGATAGCAATGTTCTTGTGATAGAGAGAACCATCTGCATCCAGAGAGAGAGAGCTGTGGGGATTGAGTATGGATCACAACATACTATTTTCACTTTCTTGTTGATTGCTTTTTGTTTTCTTTCTGATTTTTCCTTTTTGATCTGATTTTTCTTGTGCAGCATGATAATCGTGGAAATATATATAAGGATTGCATGTGTTTAACATATATGAGATTACTTGATATCTAGGGGAAGAGTGGGGAAAGGAAGGGAGAAAAAATTTGGAGTACAAGGTTTTACAAGAGTAATGTTAAAAACTATGCATATATTTTTTAAAATGAAAAGCTTTAAATTAAAAAAGATGGCATAGACTCAGTGTGTTTGATTTCAGAGAGATGAACCAATGACAACGAGGGTACCAGCGTAGTGACAATCATAGTTTAACTGTTAGGACAACTTCATCACTCTTCAAGTAGAGACTGAATGATCCACAAATTATAGAAAGAATTCTTTTATAAATAAGATTTGAACCAGATGGCAGCTAAAGAGCCTTCCAACTCTCCTATGATTCTCTAACTTACCTAAGGCCACATGATAAATTAGGGCAAAACTGGATTCAGATCCTTAATTTCCTTCAAGACAAAGCTTCAATACCTTCCCCTATGTTTATTTCCTTAATTGGCAGCATCCTTCCTCAAATTATCACATATATAAACTTCTCTGTTTACATGTTGTAGCTCTGGGCTCCCTCCACCCAAGTAGGATGTTCTTGTTCATCCTTCCATTTTGAAGAGTACCAGTGACATCATGGGATGATGCTTTGATTTGTGTGTGAATTGGATTTAAGTGAGGCAGAGTTGCACAGTCTTACTCTCTCTTACAAAGTCATCAAAGTCTCACGGCAAGACAAAAGTCAAGACGACTGGGAGTTGCCCTGGATACTGTAGATGACTTTGGGCATTATCTGACCAAGCTCTAAGTGTTCCATAGCACCAACTTCAGCTGACTTCATGGCTGTTGGAACAAATTGTTCTCATCCTTTTATCCTGCCAAGTGAAGTCTTCCAATGCTTGGGATAGATGCACAATAATTCACCTATGGGTTCGAAGCCGTTTGTTACCTTCTTTAAGCGAGAGGGCTGTTTTTCATTTTGGCTGACATCTTCAAGACACAGTAAGTATTGAGTTAATGTTGTCTGGATTGCTTGTTCTCCACGCTCCAGGGTTTTTTTGAAAATTCCAATTTAGGGATGGTGCAGAAAACAGATCAATTCTAAAAAGGTCATTTTGGATCCATCAGTCACCCGATTTTTCTTAGCATGTCGATTGAGGGGAGACTAAGCTTATAGCTCTGAAGTCTTGATAACACTTATCAAAGCTTTTTTGGCTGTTTCAGGTGTTTGCTTTATCTTGTCATGAGAACAACCCTATTTCCATCCCACCACCTTGCTTGGCCATGGAAACAAATGTCCCCGCTCTCTCTCTCTGATGAGGCAAGGTGTCAGTTCTAGGAAAAGGATATTGTTAGAAATAGGTTCAAATAGAATTTCTCCTTTTCCCTAAAGATTTGGGGGAAGCATCCTTTGGAACCATCGGAATTGAACAAAAAACACCCCCTCCCCAATTACTTTAGAGTCTTGCTGTTTCTATTTCATTATCTTATCCACTAAGACACATAGATATGCTATTGACTCTGTCCTGAAGGTATTATCTAACCAATTCTACCATTCTCATTAATTGTTTCCTTGCAGCTAATGAAACAAGAATACTGCCGTCCTGGGTCTACCAGTTTGTAAAAAGAAAAATATGTTCTGTCTTAGAGATGAGTGTTTTCCATTCATAACAGGTTGTAACTGACATATCCATATGTCTATATTCAAAATGAGCTAGAGGAAGAAATCCATTAATTCTCTTACAGATCTTGGAATGGAAAATCAATCTTTTCACATTGTTTTTGTTACTTCTTTAACCTGAAATCAACTTCTCCTCTCTTCTTGACTATCAAAGGGAGTTTCCTCTTCAACCAATCTTAGAGATGTGTGATTTAAAGGAACATATGTTTTATATTTGGATTTCTGAGTTGGTTATTAAGAAGGAATAAAATGTATTAAATTACTGCAAAACATTTGAATTGGGTTGGGGAGGTTGTTTCTGGGGCCTTGTTTAGCCTGGAGGAATGAGTCTGTCATTCCATCTGCCATTCCATACAGTAGAATCATGATTTATTAAGTATTTTAACATAATTAACATGTAGTGGGTATCCTGCCATCTAGGGTGGGGACTAGGATGGAAAATTTGTAACAGAAAGCTTTTTAAGGGTCAATATTGAAGAATTACCCATACATATGTTTTGCAAATAAAAAGTTTTAATAAAGAATAAAAAAAGAAAAGAAAGAAAAGAAAAAGCTTTAATAATAAAAAGATAGATTGCCATAAAAAACAATACAGTAGAATCAGTCAGTCTAGAAAGATATCTCACATTGTTTGTTGAATAATAGCTATCAAACTCCCAAGGAACTTAGAGATGACCCCCTGTACTGAATAACCATTTTACAGATGGGAGACTTTGGCTTAGCAGAAGAAAAGAGCCTTGGAAAGGTGTGAAGAACTGGGAATCAAGATTCGCAGTTCAAATCTTGGTTCTGCCACTGGGTTGCTTTGAACAAGGCATTTGACTTATTTTAGTCTCAGTTTCCTGAATAAATGATGTAGTGGGATTACTGAGCTTCAGAATCATTTTCTAGTTCTAAATATATGATCCTATGATTTTAGGTTGACAAGATAAGGAAATACAGTTAGGATATTGGCTGAACTAAATTAAAAAAACTTTTAATAGTATTTTATTTTTCCAAATACATGTAAAGATCATTTTCAACATTCATTTTTGTAAGACTTTGTGTCCCAAATTTTTCTTCCTCCCTCTCTTACCTCCCTTCTCCCCAAGACAGCAAACAATCTAAGTTAAATATGTGCAATCCTTTTAAATGTATTTTCATATTTGTCATGTTGTGCAAGAAAAATCAGACCAAAAGGGAAAAAATATGCAAAAGAAAACAAAGAAAGTAAAAATATGAAGCTTTGATCCACATTCACTCATCATAGTTCTCTCTCTGGATTCACATGGATGGCACCTTTCATCACAAGTCTATTGAAATTGCCTAGAATTACCTCATTGTTGAGAAGACTCAAGTTCATCACAGTTGACCATTATAAAATCTTGTCGTTGCCATGTTCAATGTGCTTTTAGAATTATTCATAATCTGCTGAGCCAGATATTGAATCCATGTCTTCTGACTCCACGTCCATTGTTACTACCTCTATATCAGTCTCTTTAACATTAGGAATTGGGTGCCTCACTTCAAATCCCAAATAGAGGAAGTATCAAGTAGGAGTTTGGGTGCTGGTTTGGTGCTAGGGATTCTTGGGCTCAGAGGCTTATTAATTGAGAAAGCCTAGGAAATTCACTTTACCTGAGCCTCAGTTTTCTTAAAATAGAGATACTAATAATATCTCCTGTCTCATATGGATATGGTCAGCTTGAATGATAATAATAACTAATATTTTATAATGCTTAAGACCTTTATAATTACAATCTCATTTTATCTTCATATTCCTAAGAGGTAGTTGTTATTATTATCCCCATTTTACAGATTGAGAAACTGAGGCAATCACAGGTTAAGGGGTTTGTTTGGGGTCGGGTCACACAACTACTAATTTTCAGAATCTGGATTTAAACTAAATTTTTCCTGACTCCAAGCTTAGTATTCTCAGTGTTCTATCCACTGTACCACTAATGTGTCTCTAGGAGTTAAAAAAAATAATAATTTGAAATGCATCCCATCATGACTCTCTCACAAAGTTGTTGCACATGTTTTTTTTTTTTTAACTTTGAATAAGCTGTTTCTACTTTCTAGGCTCCAATCACAAATTTGTGAGCCCCCTTTAGGGCTGCTTATATACAGTTGATATCCTGTAAACTCTCACCAGGGGCTCTAAGAAGCTGTAGCATGGACAGCAGCCACATCTCATTAGAGGTGACGGGTGATTGACAGATCTAAAACCCATCAATGACTTAGAGAGATGGCTACCCCATGCATGTGAAAACACTGAGATCATCCACTACATCTTGAGCCATCACCACTGACTTTTGTCTTGCTTCTAGATTTTGATGAGTCTGGAAAAGAGAGTAAGGCTGATGGCTTTTCATAATTCTGCCTTACTTAACTCCAATTTATGTCTGAGTCAGGACATCATTCTGTGTTGTTATTGATCCTCTTGGAAATGAAGGATGAACAACAACAATAGATTGGGGTATCAAACATGAGTCCAACAACTCTTCATGAGTCCTAAACAAGATGCCTAAAGTTCCTTCTAGTGTAAAATTCTATGATTGTAAAAAAAAAGTATTGGAGTCAACTGGGCTTGAATGATACCAAGAATATAGATTAATCAAGTAATTGAGAAAGGGCGTTGTAGGTATGGAAGACATCATAAAGACAAAAGGTAGTTGTTGTGCCTAGAGACCTTCTAGTAGAGTGGTTTGCCTGGAATCGATCCAAGGCTCAAGTAAGTAATGAATTTTGAAACTGTCAAGTATTTCAGGGAACATTTGGTCTGAGTGTTTATAAATGGGTTATGAAACTGTCTTGAAACACCTTAGACTGATAAGGTATGGAATGATGTAGCCAGTAGCACTTCTTAGGATGCTCCCATATAATTTTTTTTTTTTTTGCTGAGACAACTGGGGTTAAGTGACTTGCCCAGGATCACACAGCTAGGAAGTGTTAAGTGTCTGAGGCTAGATTTGAACTCAGGTCCTCCTGACTTCAGGGCTGGTACTCTATATTGTGCCACCTAGCTGTCCACCCCCCTCCATATACTTTTGTGAATCATTTCTGCCTTTTGATTGATGACTGTGTGTGACATGTGGCTTGCCCTCAAATCCGGCTGGTCCTGGTCTATTTGCTCCATTTTGGAATTGCAATTAAGTTAGTTGATCAATGTCAATGTGCCTGAGAGATTCTTTGCCCTCCCAAATGGCATTTCTCTGATGATGGGCTCCTTATAGATAATCATTCTTTTTCCAACCATCACAACTGAATAAAATGGTTTGTGACAATTGGTAGCTAGTGGTCATTACTTGTAACCTCAGCTTCAGGATTCATTTCCTCCCATGGCTCTCCTGAGAAAATGCTGAGCATGTGAGAAGTTTCCATTGGGCAGTTTTCTACTGCCACAACTATCACCAATACTTATGAACAAGACATTATTCATATATAACAGACAAAGAAAAAAGATTTTGAAATACCCAGATTTGTCCATCATACGTCCATGCCCATTGATGTTATAATTACAGATTTATTTACTAAATAACAAAAGCTTTGAATCTGTTCTTGAACAAAAACTTCCCCATGGTGATGAAATCAAAGATGGTTTTAAAATTTGTTGATTTTTATGGGCATGAAATGTATCTGAATGTAGAATCAGGAGGGACCTGGGCTTGATTCTGTCTGGGATTTATCAACTGTCATATGAGGCAAATCAATTGATATCTATGAATCTCAATTGCCTAAGCTATAAAATGTAGATAATTATTCCACTAGAACCTGTTCCCATAAGATTGTTGTGAAAACAAAATTTATATACATATATATACATATATGTATATATATGTATATATATATACATAAAGTACTCTGCAAACCAAGCTATTGCTATTTTTTTCAATGTTTCCCATTGATCTCAAAGCAAATCATATTTACAAAGATACATAGGGCTAATTCTAGGGAAAATTGAAGACAGTAACATCTTTTAATCTTTGTTTCCATTGCTTTTTTTTAGTAGCTTATTAAGTACAAACAATACATCAGAAGATCATAGATTTAGAGATGGCCAGAGACCACTCATCAATCCCCTCATTTTACAGATGTGAATATTGAAGTCCAGGGATATTAAATAGTGTCTCTGCCACTGTCACATAGCTAATAAGTCTCAGAGATGGAATTTGAATCTAGATTTTCTGAATCCAAAGTTATAGAATCAAACATTGAGAGCCTAAAGAAAGCTCAAATGTTAGGAGGCAAAGGAAGAGAAAACCGTGAGTCATGTGGGTAAACTATCTTGTTCAATGTCAAACTGGTGGCATGAAAGACCAGCTTTGAATCTAGGTTCTTTGATGTCAGAACACTTCAGAGCTCTCTCCTCTGCTCCATACTGGCTCTCTCATCCTGAAACTGTTCAAAGCCCTTATATTTATTCCTACTCACTTGACTCTCTCCCCAACTGTTCTTTTGAGAAATCGGTGCCATGTGAATATACCCTATATCCTTTGCTAGGGAGCAATGATTTATAATGGATCAATCAGACAAATACAAATATTATCTATAGAATTGTCATATCTTTTTGCTACATGAAAGAATATAGCAAAGAGAGGTCTTCATATCTTAACCCAATTAAAATATTCAGGTTCCCAAGAAAGTCCTTAAGGGCGGGGGTAATGCAGGTATGTTGGAAATATGAGCCCTGTAACAGCCTATCAGGGAGAATAATTTTTGGGCCAAGAGGCTTTTCAGCACTTAAAGAAAACTTCTAATAGTTGTTATCAAATACATCTCATAACCTTCATTTAATAAGTGCTTACTAGGAGTATTTGGGCTATTCTGGGAGTCCTGACACCTCTAGTCTGAGGACTACTGAGCCACCTTTGGTGTCCACCTGACACCCAAATTTTATTTGTGGTTCCAAGAAGCTGTAGCATGTGCAGCAACCACACCTTGGTAAAACCATCAAGGAAGGCAGGCTAAATCCATTTGAAGGTAACTGACAGTTCTTAGATCCATTGGTGGGGGATATTTAAAACCTGGAAATACTTCCCTTGGTGGAAAGGATAGGTAAAAACCATTTGTTTCAACAGTCATCAGGGTATCTGAAGTTGGTGCTGTGGAAATAGATGCTTAGAGAAGATATCAAAGTTGCCAAGATCATCCACTGCATACCAGGTCATTGACCTTTGTCGTGCTACTGGACTTTGATGACTCTAGACGAGAGACTGAATCTGATAACTTTGCACAATTCTTCCTCAATTGAATCCAATTCACAGTAAGTCAAGACAATGTTCATCATCCACTATTATTTCCCTTCTTGATATCAGTGGTCCTTTTGTAAAAAGACAAACAATTGTGTAAGATAGCATTTTAGGCATAATTCATAATAAATAATAATGAGTCATAAATGAAACACAGATGGGTAGCATTGTGGAAGTTACTAGGTCCTTTTGGATTCCTCTTCCCTTCTGGAATAAATAGAGCTGAAGCTAACACAGGCTTTTCCTCACTTCCCATGGCCTTCTAGATTTGTCCTTTCAGAGACTGGATGTTTAGTGAGTTATACCCCACAATAGTAGATAGCTTACTAAATTTTTAAGCTGAGGAAAATGTGTCCTTCAGGTCATACAATCACTTTCTCTACCATCTTATGTAGTTTATATCTGACAATATGTTATAAATACAAACATAACAGCTCAAAAGCCCTCCCTTTCACTCTCCCTAGTTAGGAAAATCCTAACATTTCAAAAGTGTTTTTGCTACATGTCAGTTTATAATTTGTATATTACAAGTTAATTCCTAGTTCCTTTACATTTGACACAAATCAGTGTACAGCAAACTGAAAAATAACTGAGAATCATAAATTAGGGCGGCTATTATGAGCCAGGGAGGCAAAATCAGGGAAAGAGCAGACTTTTTAGAATTTTTCTTATTCCTTGAAAAAATGTTCAGAACCAGCAACTTCAGAATTTTTTTCTTTCAATTCAAAAATTGATTTTTTTTCTTTTAAGATGCAGAGGACTATGATCTCTTTCTTCTCAATTGTAGCTTGACTATTATTTCAGTTTCTCCTTTTGTCTTTCCCAGTATCACTGATTCTTTCCATCTTAACTTGTCAAATCCTGGTGGAGGGAGAGGTTGGCGACTCAATGTTTCCAATCTGGCAGTTATCAATTTTGGGAGATCCTACTCCTTCTCCCCAGACCTCTTTCTTGGAGTCTCTCTGTGTGACTGAAACATCTCAGGTATGACTCAAGTCTGCCTTCCAGCTCAAACATCTCAATAGAACAAATTGCTCTCAAGGCTGGGAGAGAATATTTTTCCTTCTTAACTACCAAATACCAGGATGTCAGTGAGTTCTCAAACTCTCAGGTACATGAGAAATGATAGCAAGAAATTACTTCCATGTTCTAGATAAGATAAGATTTCTTATCTTAAAACTAAAAGGACTAGATTATATGCCTTCTGATGTTCTATCTAATTTCAAATCTATCTATAATACCAATAGCTAGAGGATGTTCAAGTCACTAGGAAATTAGACTTCCTGCCCTGCTTGATTCTGAGACTTGCTTGATGGGACATGATTGCATTCGTGTATAATCTGATTATTGGAACTGTCTATCTTCAGATTGCACCATCAGCATTGACCTTTCATTTGGCATCATGGACAACTTGGCAAGGTCAGCACATTCACGCATACCAACAGCTGCCTTTGCCCAATTTGTGCTGATCTCCTTGGGTTCTTTGGATACAACAACCTGCTGCCTCCAAAATCATTCAAGCATCACAGAATAGCTGAGATTGCCTTGATTAGCATTTGACAGTGACCTTCAGCATCTAGCTGGAGAAAATGGGAGTATTTTTATTTGAAAGTATGCTGACGCAAATATTAAATGAAGTTGAAATTCACTGACACCTAGAAGTGTTATGTTATCAAACAAATTGGAAAACTCTATGATCACTTATGGGGGGAGGATCATAGATAGATATTGCAGGGTCATTGGTGATTCTAGAGTCCAGTCCTATCACTTTATTCATATGGTCAAATAAACCAGTGGACCTCTGAAATGTGGAAATTCTCTCCAATCATGCAGAACACAAGCCACCCATGTGTCCATGTTCTTGGAGACTTATTCTCGCCACTCTGATATTCCTAGCATACTAACGGAGCATGTAGGAGCATGTAGGAACTACCTAAGTTTTTTTTTTCAACCATATATTTCTTTGATGGTATCCAATTTTCCAATTCCCCTTAATTCATTTACTATAACGTTTTCACTTAGGCTCCTACTACCATGAACCTCTTATTGCTATTTCAAATCAATATTTCCATTGCTTCTGGAAAGAACCTGCCAATAGACTTCCAATTCTTCCACTCACCAAACATATGATTGCCCTGAACCTTATTCCCTTCCCCAAACTTCTGTCACTAATATTATCCTATATTATGACTTCACATTTAGTATTAAGATTGTCTCACTTTTGAATTTGAATCTATAGCACTTTTAATTGTGCTAAAATTAATAAATTATTTTTCATTCATCCAAGTACTTTCATTTCCTATTTTTTAAAGATGGTAGTATTCCATGACTTCTAGCTACATAACATACTTTCCTTTTATTTAGAAGAGGAAACTATGACTCAGAAAAGTGAAATCATTTTTGCTCAAGTTCATATAATTAGTAATCAACATGACTGGAGCTAAAACTCAGATTCTCTCATTCATAAGACACTATTCTTTTCACAATATAATAATGCACTTCAAATATTGTCTAAAGGAGAGAGAAATTCTCCATCAACCCTTGGAGTAAGTATAAGAGCAGGGTCTTTGACAAATGCTCCAAGGATTGCCAGAGTGATCATTTTTCTTGTTTAAATTGCCACAGAAAAGTGGCTTTTCCAAAAATCCTTGTTAGCCTCAAGGTGTCCTACTCATAGGAAATATTTCATTTCTCTAGAAGAAAAGCAACTTCTCAATGATCCTCCTCTCCAAACTGAGGTGACACAGAAAAGTGGCTTTTTCTGAACACTTTATTAGCCTAAAGGTGCTCTATGCATAGGAAGTATTTCATTTTTCTAGTTCAAGAGGAAGAAAAAGCAACTTTTCAATGTTCCTCCTCTCCAAATTGAGGTGACAAGAGCATAAAGAGGCTACAGAGTAGCAATAGGAAAATCAATATGATTGGGACCATGCTATTTTAGGAGGAGGGATAGAATATGGGGATTTTTAGCCCAGCAAAAAGAAGCCTTGGGAAAGACATGATATCTAACTACATATATGTAATGTGTTGTCTTTTGGAAGAAAATTTGACTTGATTTACTTGATCTTCTAAAAAACCCTGAAAAACAGTAGGTGGAAGTTGAATTGAGGCTTCATTGCAGGAAGAAAACTCTTAACAATCAGAGCTCTCCCAAAGTAGAAAGGACTTTCTTACTGGAAAAGTTTTGCCAATATTATATGACAATTTGTTGATTATATTGCAAAGAGGAATCACTTTTAGTTATTTCTTGGCCTAAATGGACCCTGAGATGCATTTTAACTCTGAAGTTCTGTGATTCTGGGAAATAAGGAGTATTAGCTTTTAGTATTACTCAGAAGGTTGGAGGAAAAGTCCTTTTATAACTTAAAATGTGTTTTAATTGCATTTTTGGTGCTTATTGTTGTTATTATTATCCTTCACCTAAAAGCCAAACACTGGATTCCTAAATCAGATAAGCTAAGTATTTTATAACTTCTTGACAGCTAAGTGAAGATAATGGGGGAAAATGAGCCCGTCAAGGAAAATCCCAATCAGAGAAGAGCCATTTACATTATTTGTGAAGACTGGAATGATACTAAGTGAATGACTCTGGCTCTGACAGACCTTATGTCAGGGAGAGCTACAAAGATAAAATAAAACAGGCTGTGTTAAATAATCCTTGTGGCAGTGGGCAGACAATTTGATTTGAAAAGAGACATTTCTTTCATCAATATAAGGAAGGAAATTTTCCAGAATTTTAGGTAACAACTTGGGGAAGATTGAAAGGCAAACTGGCCTGACCTAAATAGAGATTTTAAAGCACAGTAAAGATTGAACTTGGACTTCAGACAATCAAGAAAACCCTTTGAAAAGTTGAGCATAGCTTCTATACCTTTTCTTTGGCAGACATCTGGGTACTTCTAGGTTAAAAGTGGGAAGAGTTGTGTCCTGGATACTACATGGGACTCTTCAGGAGGCAGTTATATATCCTTGATGCTGGTTTTAGATGTTGTGAGAGAAAGTGGAGCCAAACATATAGGAAAAGGTTTAGAATGAGCTGGAGTTCAGAGAATTAGTTCTAGTATTTGTGTGAGAATTACTACATTCCAGAAAACTGAAGTGTATATGCAAGGTTTGACATCTGAGGGAGTATATAAGTTTGGAGGCTAAGAAAGAGAGAAGTCAAATAAGCAATGGGTATACCAGTGTTCAGGGCCACTGCTATTATGGAGATGCTGTGAATGAACATGTGTGTGGCAGGTAGCTTTTTTTTCCTCTGTATTTTATTTTATTTTATTATTAAAGCTTTTTATTTTTCAAAATATATGCATGCACAATTCTTCAACATTAGCCCTCACAAAACTTTGTGTTCCAGTTCCTCCCTTTCCCCCACGCCCTCCCCAGATGGCAAATAGTCTAATATATGCTGAACATGGTAGAAATATATGTTCAATCTAATGCATGCATACGTATTTATGAATATCTTGCTGCACAAGAAGAATAAAATCAAACAAGTAAAAAAAAAGCAGAATAAAATGCAAGAAAGCAATAATAAGAGTGAAAATGCTGTGTTATGGACCACACTCAGTTCCCATGCTCCTCTCTCTGGGTGTAAATGGCTCTCTTCATCACTGAACAGTTGGAACTGGTTTGAATCATCTCATTGTTGAAGAGAGCCACGTCCATCAGAATTGATCATGGTATAGTCTTGTTGTTGTGTGGCAGGTAGCTTCTATGTTCAATCTACAATTGTATGAGGTATGATGAAGAGCATCTGGATGGAAAAGGGAGTGTTTGGAGAAAAAAGAAGAGGAGATAGAGAAGAATAATGCTTCAGAGGGATCCAGTAGGTTGACTTAGAAAAAGTTATTTCTCCTGGTAATTCAAGAGCCATTAATGATCTTCAAGAGTACAATTTCAATAGAGTGGTATGGCCAGAAATCAACGAAGGAATGAAGATAGACAGTGGAGGATACTCTATAGAAGAATTAGGTGGAATGAGGAAGAGGGCACAGAATGGGATCATTGGAAGAGAACTCAGAAAATCGCAGATTGAACTTCTTAGAACCCACATGATAGCAGAGAAATGGATTATTGAGGATCTCTAAGGAGGTAACACTACTTTCAGAAGAAGCCCATTCCAAAATTGGACAGCTCTCAGTGTGGGATTTTTTCTTACCTTAATACTAAATGCATTTGTAACTCAGCTGCCATAACTCCTTCTTCTGCTTTTTAGGGATAAATGTAACAATTCTTATCTATCCTCAGTGTGACAGCTCTTCAGATATTAAAGATGGCTCTCATAGACCCACTGAGTCTTCTTTTCTCTAGGCTAAAAATCTCTAGTTCTTTTAGCACATGCTAACATGACATGAACTAAAAGTTCCTCAGCTTCCCATTGTGAGTTATAAATGATTTAGGAAGAGGTGAGGAGAGAGGGAAAGCGGGAAGGGGAAAGAGACAGGTGAAGGAGACAGACGGAAAGAGAGGCAAGCAGACAGAGACAAAGACAGAGAGAGACAGAGACAGTGACAGAGACAGAGACAAAGTCTCCATAATTGCACACTGTGGCAATGCACACTGGTACACCCACTACCTGTTTGTCTCCTTTCTTTCTGAGTCTCCAAACTTGTATATTTCCTCAGATGTCAAATGAGAGACAAAGATAGAGAAAGGAGACACAAATGCAGAGAGAAAGAAAGACATAGAGAGACAGAGACAGACAGTGAGAAAAAGACACAAAAATAGTGAACAAGACAAAGAGAAACACAGAGATAGCCCAAGACACAGAGATATAGAGACAGAAACAGAGAAGAAATGATGCAATGATCTAGGGGAAGGAAGAGGGGTAAAGTAGAGTGTGTACACAAAAAGAGTGATTTGTCAAGGAAAATCAGGACAATGAATAGACAGCTTAGGCTGAAGAAAAAGCCTTAGCATCTTTTATTTTAAGATAGGAAATGGTCTAAAGGCATTTTTAATAATTGGATTTTCAAAACAATTATAGTTGAGGGAAGTTAAGTAGGATGATCTTTTTTTCTTCCTAATAAAGTAAGCAATGGACCCTCTATGTGCATGAGACTGAATTTATAAAGGTCTGAAACAGAATTGTGCAGAGCTCAGCAGTCTGTAAAATCATCAACTTTGATTTAGAATGGACATTGGGAGTCCTGGAGTGCAACTCCTTCATATTACAGGCAAGCAAATTAAGGCACATGTACTTAAGTGACTTGTCAAGGGTCATAAGAATGTCTGCTACCAGAGGAGGTATGGGAGAAGACATTTCCCTCATTCTACACTTAGTGCTTAACTTCTGTCCCTGAGGCAGCTGGATGATATCATGGGCAGGGTCCTGCATCTCAATGTAGGATGATATGAGGTCAAATTCAGGCTCAAACACTTATAAGCTGTGTGACCCTGGGCAAGTCAATGAATCTCTATTACCTCAGTTTTCTCTACTGGAAAAAGGGAGTGATAATAGTACCTACTTTATAGAGTAATTGCGAGGATCAAAGGAGATGATATTTTTAAAGCACTTAGAAAAGTACCTGACACATAGTTGTTGTTGAATCAATCAGTCATACCTGACTCTATGTGACCCCATGATGGGGTTCTCTTGTCAAAGATACTGGAATGGCTGCTTTTCCTTCTCCAGTGTGCTCCATTTTATAACTGAAGAACTGAGCAAATAGGGATTAAATGACTTCTTCAGGGTCACACAGCTAATAAATATACGAGGCTGGATTTGAATTCAGATTTTCCTGTCTTCAGGACTGGTACTCTAACCACTGTATCACCTAGTTTCCCTTTGTACCACCTAGCTGGTAATAGTAGGTCTTCACTATCACCCTTTCCAAGAGCCATCAGGAAATTTGTCTCCCTTCTCAGATTCCAAGCTGTCCCCTAATTGGGGTCATTCTGCTATGCTGGAATGTGTGACCTATGACTCCAAATTCAGGGGACCTCAGGTTTGTGCCATATTCCAGTCGAGTCTCTATAGACTGCAGGCTTCAGGTGGCCCACCCAGACTTTATAGCTTCTCTTCTCTCCTTAGAGTCCCTGGGAAGGTAAATATAAGAGATGAAGGATGGTTTTGAAGCATCAAGAACAGTAAATTCTTTAATAGCCTGGATAGCTAGATTCTCTTTCAAGACATGTTTATGAAAAATCTAGCATAGGAAAACAAGTTAAAAAAAAGTCATATTCTGTAAAAAAAAAACAAAAAACTAAAAGTAAATGCACAGTACAGAGAATAAGGTAAATAGTGTAGTAAAGCAAACTTTGTTTTTATTGTGTGTTAGTCTGGGTATTAGAATTATTTTCTCTCCAGCTGTAAAAAAGCATTGCTTTAGAAATAATCCTGGTTCTGGCTTCCGGGGTTGGAGCCATGGTGGCAGAGATCAGACAGGATTCTCTGTAACCTCCTCTAACCTCCCCTCAAACCAACAAAATATGAAGCCTCTAGACTGATTCTGAAGCAAAAAAAATCCACAATATCCGGAGAACAACACGATTCTAGAAGAAGATACTCTGGAAGAACCTCAAAGCAGGTCTGTTTTAATGGGGCAGGGGGTGGCCTACTGAACCCAGACTGCAGCACAGGGAGACCGGGGCAGGGAGCTAGAGCAGGGAGCTGGAACAGGAGTCAGAACAGGAGTGGGAGCGTTGTGCTTTTCACACACCTGGGAGTCTTCTGCGAGCCTCTTGGAACAATTTGTCCTGATTGTGGGCAGGTGGTTTGGAGGGTCTGCCTTTTGAGGGAGATAGATTGTGAACCACTGAACCCCTGATGAGCATCGGACCTAGCTGCCATTACACAGCACCTTAAAGCAATCAATCAAACAACAGGTCTGATAAGCACCAGAAATAATTCAATCAGCGGAGCTGCCCAGCCCCTGACATAATTCAATCAGCAGAACTGCCCAGTTCCTGAAATAACTCAATCAGCAGAACTGCCCCAGGGCAAATTAAAGCAGCTGTCCCACCTTTGCCCTAAACAGACCTCACACCTTTAAAAAAATGAATAAAAAACCAAAAAGAGCTCTCACCATAGACAACTTTTATGGAGAGAGGGAAGAACAGACCTCAAATCCTGAGGCCCCTAAAGGTAAAGCAACTCCAGAAAAAGCCCCAAAGAGAGACATAAATTGGTCTCCATGTCACAAGGCT
>JAJPUD010000406.1:647147-663297 GCA_023553655.1 Myrmecobius fasciatus
TGTTGAAAGGTCACTCATATGTTTTGCAAATAAAAAGCTTTATTAAAAAAAAAAAGAAATAATCCTGGTTCTGGAGAGTCACTTATTTCTGTGGAGTAGAACCACAATATTTTTGAGTTGGAAGGAATTTCAGTTGTCATGGAGTTCAACTCATCCCCAAGAGATATATATCCAATGGACCTCAGTTTCCTCATCCTTAAAAGGAATTTTTTTTTCACTAGTTGACTTTTAAGGCTCTAAAAGCTTCCTGCTCTAAATGCATGATATTGTAAAAATGAGAGATTCATAAGGAAGATCAGTTTATATGTATATGAAAAACACAGCGATATGAAATAGTATTACCTCATCTTTTATAATTCCATGGAAGTTACTCATGGGTACAGTTGCTGTGATCCTAGAATACTTAGGGGTTCAGCCCAGCAGAGAAAGGATCTTGGATGAATCCAATGCCATTTCTCTTAGGTACCATGATGTTATTTATAGGAAAGCTAAGCATCCTTTCGGCCCAGGTGCAAAAAAATACCCAATATGAGGGGGGATTTACTAAATATAACTAGCAGAATGGAAACAAGAAAATATGATGCATTGTGCATTTTAATAGCCTGGCAACTGAAGGTCTACCCAGGAGGCTTTTCCTTGGGGGAAGATGATGACGTTAGAAAACACCATATCCAGCGTGCTACAAAGGGAAGTGTGCTCCATCAAGAGTTAAAGGCTCTGACTTGGATTCTTTGCTTTGCCATTTAACTACCTATGTGTTCTTTGGAAAGTCATCTGACCTTCATGTCTCCATTTTTCCTCTATAAAAAAGAGTTCTGGGCCACATAACCTATAATGTTCCTTTCAACTCTCATTGTACAAAAGGGAAAACAGAGATCTAGAGTTATTGATTGCTTTGCTATGGATTAAAAAGCTAGTAAGGGTTTGAAGAAGAATTCAAATCTGATTTCACATCTGATACATTATCCACTGCACTGGATTGTCTCTGAGGTCGGTAGATCTGGAATTGATTAAGAAGAAAATAAAAACCAACCCTACGTATTTGTAATCAGTTTGGATTAAAATCCTGCCTCAAATGCTTGTTATTGTAATATGTGCTAGTTATAGGACCCTCCAGTAACTCAATTTCCTCATATAAGGACATTAAATTAAATTATCTCCAGGACCATCACCCCCCTCTCTCTAAAAACTGCTATTCATGTTTTTGAACTAGACCCCAGAAGAATATTATCGTCAAGAAAAATTGATGATTGGGAAGGCTGGAACACTGCAGCCTTAGGCCTTGAGTGCTTCCGAAGCTTCCAGAGCTGGAAAGGTTAAAAACAGCCAACAGACAGATGAAAGGCAGGGGAAACAGCAATGTTGATAGTAATGAGAGTAAATTAATTGCAAGTAAAGCCAGAACCCAAGATATGAGCTCTCTGGCCAGATTAAACACTTGTCCTCTTCAACCTGTGGCAAAGAGAAAATCTTTTTTTCTCTCTGTTTGTGTCTGTCCATTGCATATCTGTCTCTCTGACTCTGTCTCTGTCTGTCTGCTTGTCTCTGTCCTTTCCCCTTTTATATGGAAGAGGGGGAAAGGTACTGGATTGACAACTGCTGTTTGATTCAATTGAGCGAATAATTATTAAATATCAAATAAATTCAAGACTTTGTGTTAGGCACTTGGGATTCAAAGATTAAAACAAATACTTCTTGCCTTCCAGGAACTTACTTTGTTCTAAGGAGATAAGAAAATCACCTCCTTCACCTACAAAGCACTTTGGACAGACTTTTTCTTTGTCTATACCTCTTCTCCATGCCATATTCTGAAGCAGCTTAAAGCCTTTGAATTATAACAAAGGCTAGTGGTCTGTCTATATCTCTTAATTTGTAAATCTGCTTATTTGTATAATTTAAGGGAATAATTGATCATGGATCTATATATATATATGTATATGTATACATATATATTATTTATACACATGCACACTTGTGTATGTGTATTTATATCTATATACATGCATATATATTATATATATATATACATGTGTATATATACACATATATACCTTTGTGTATGTACATATTCTCCAAGATTTAAGAACAACTTAATTCAATAATACACATAATACAAAATCTCTGCTGGATGTAGGCAAAGGTGGGGGAATTACCTTTCCTGTCTTTTTCCAAATGATAAGAAGCAACAACCAAAGCAGAATCCTTGGTGTATTACAGCCATACTCCCCTTTTTAGGAGTTTTAATGGACAGGGTATCCATCAGGAGAGAGTTCTTGCCACATTAATAATTCTAGTTTTAGAGATTCTACTTGAGCATTTCTATCTATCTCCCATGATAATGAGTCTGCAGCCAGTCATTTTACTGCCAATCCTGGACTTGCCTGTCACTAAACTAAAGACAATCTTGTACTCAGATGCCGCTATTCTGAGTCCCCATACTGAGTCCACACCCGCTTGAGACTCAGAGCCCATTCAGGAATCCTATTCTCAGAGATTACAGTAGGACCTTTAAAACTTCCAATTTCACCATAAGTTTCTCTATGTTCCAGAATCAAGTTGAGTTATAGCATGTAAAGCAATAAGTAAATGGAGGTTTTATGATCAGGGAAAGAGCACTACCAACTAAACGAGATCAAAGAAGGCTTTGTGGAATAGGTGTCACCTGAGCTAAGTCTTGAAGAAAGAGAGAAATGGAGTACAAACAGACCTGGCAGAGATCAGTACACATGCCCAAATTGGATGAAAATTCTAGGAACAGCTAGTCTAGGTTGCTTGAAATGCTGAACGCTGGAAGGGTACTAGTAGAAATAGGTAGGAATGAAAAGGGGGCCATTTAGGTAGCCCAGTGAATAGATTGTTTGGTCTAAAGTTCAAGAGGAACTCAGTTCAAATGTGGCCTCAAATACCTACTGGTTGTGTAACCTAGGGCAACTCACCCAAACTTGGTTTACTTTAGTTTCCTCATTAGTAAAAAAATGTATAATAATAGCACTTATCTCCCAGGGTTATTGTGATGATCAAATAAGACAATTGTAACATGTTTAACATAGTGCCTGGACTACAATAAATATTATTCAAAGGATAATTATTATTATTCTAATATGTTCATTACCATGATATCATCATCATCATCGCCATCATTACCATCATCATCATCATTATCTAGCAGTAATATGGAAAATTTAATCATGGAAAAGGCTGGAACAGTTGTGTGAGGTTGGAGGGGGTTCAGATGACCAACTCATTTATATTTTATTCTAGAGAAAATAGGGTTCCACCAAATGAGTTTAATCAGGGGCATCACTTGGCCACATGAGTGCCTTACAAAGTTTTCTTTTCTTTTTGTAGTTCCATGGAACATATACTCAAAAGGAGAATGATGAAAAGTAACAAACAACTTATTAACAGGTAATTGTATCAGTGCTGATGAGAGATCATAAGGAACTCTTAAAGGTGGTAACCATGTGAATGGAGAGTAGGGGTGAATGTGAGACATATTGAGGAAGTAGGAAGTAGATATGACAGTTCTTCACAGCTGCTTAGATAGGAGGATGGGAGAAAGGAGAGAGGAGTGAAAGAGAAGACTGAGATTTGATTCTATTGATAACTTCCATAGAATTTCCTCAGACTAGTCAAGATCTCTCATTTTCTTTTTCTATTTTTTGTTCTTTTCACTCATTCAAATCCTTTGATCTGTCTTTATTTGATTCTAACTTTTGTTCAGTCAGTTAAGAAAGGGGATCATTGGCTAAGATTACAGGAAAAGATAATGATGAATATTGGAGGGTCTGTGGGAAAACTGGGACACTGATACATTGTTGGTGGAGTTGTGAACTGATCCTACCATTCTGGAGAGCAACTTGGAACTATACCCAAAGGGCTATCAGACTGTGCATACCCTTTGATTCAGCAATGTCTTTACTGGGCCTGTATCCCAAAGAGGTCATAAAAGAGGGGGAAATAACTTACACGTGCAAAAATGATTGTAGCAGTTAGGAACTGGAAAATGAATGGATGCCCATCGGTTGGAGAATGGCTGAATAAATTATGGCATATGAATGTCATGGAATATTATTGTTCTGTAAGAAATGCCCTGCAGGACGATTTCAGAGAGTCCTGGAGAGACTTACATGAACTGATACTAAGTGAAATGAGCAGAATCAGGAGATCATTGTACATGACAACAAAAAGATTATGCAATGATCAATTCTGATGGACATGGCTCTTTTCAACAATGAGACGATTGAGGACAGTTCCAATGATCTTATGATGAAAAGAGCCATCTACACCCAGAGCAAGGATTGGGAGAAATGAGGGTGGATCACAATATAGCATTTTTTACTCTTTTTGTTGTTGTTTGCTTGCATTTTGTTTTCTTTCTCATTTTTGTTTTCTTTTTGATTTGATTTTTCTTGTGCAGCAAGAGAATTGTATAAATATATATATACATATATTGGATTTAACATATATTTTTAACACATTTGACATATTTTAGATTACTTTACATCTAGGGGAGTGGGTGGAGGAAGGGAGGGAGAAAAAAATTGAAACACAAGGTTTTGCAAGGGTGAATGCTGAAAAATTATCCTGCATATATATGTTTTGAAAATAAAAAGCTTTAATAAAAAGGAAAAAAAATTCAAGAACATAAAAATACCAAATAAAACAAGTTTTATTGTAAAAAAAGAAAGGGACTTATCTACAATATTGGAAGATATCTTAGAATTTATCTAGTGTAAAACATGAATCCAATTCAGAATATTCCAGAAAAGTAGCTATTTACACTTTATTTGAATACTCTTAATGAAAAGAAAGTCACTTCTGGTTTGGATCTTCCAGACATTGTTAGAAAATTCTTATAATTTGGAAGTTTTCCCACCGTATGAGAGAATGGTACAAGACTTTAAAAATCAGTTAATGCAATTCACTGATTATAAAGATAACAAGGCAGAGAGGACTAGTAAAGAGATTTGTTGAGATTCAAACCTAGGGGCTTTGACTTCAAAAATCATTTTTTGAGGAGTTTTGTTTGATTCTCTCGGTGGTGGTGATGGTGGTGGTGGTGGTGTGTGTGTGTGTGTGTGAGTGAGAGAGAGAGAGAGAGAGAGGGAGAGAGAGGGAGGGAGGGAGGGAGGGAGGGAGAGAGAGAGAGAGAGAGAGAGAGAGAGAGAGAGAGAGAGAGAGAGTCCAGCATACCCATTGAACCATATTTTTGTGGAAGTGAAATTGGGAAAAACTTGAGTTTAATCCTATTTCACCCATTCCTAGATATGGGATGCTGGGCAAGTTCCATAACTTCTTTTGAACTCAGTTTCCTCATCTATAAAATGGCAATACTAATAGTACCAACTTCTGAGGCTTGTTTTGATGATTACATGAAATAATATTTGAAAAGACCTCTGAATATCTCAAAGTACCATATAAATCTTTGATATTATTATGGTTTTAGTTATGTTGTGAAATGTGCAACACTTTGTAACACTGCTCTACATTTACAGAAAAATGAGATGCTTTGAAATATAATGATTACATGTAATACTGTCACACTGTTGCATTATTATCTGTGACATTTTGTGTTATTATAATTGACACATTTTATGTGGGAATATGTGATATTTGGCAGGTGTTACTATAGGCAACAGTGTTATATAGTATTATAACATCTCATAAAATCATGCTCCTTTTAAGACTGTTCCTTGATACCATGTAAGATTTTAAAACTGAGAGAATATATGACACAATTTCACTGTGACTACTCTATATAACACTACAATTACATACACTGAGGACTATATAACAAGATTATCTTTCTTTTTAAAATTACTTCCTAAATACAGGTAAATTATTTCAGTATTTTAGTCCATTTATGCATCATAAAAACTGATACTCATGAATATGGAAATTCAATATAGTCTTAATTAAATTTGATTTTCAGTTTGTCTTTCTTTAGCCTCCTGAACCTGGAGTCCAGATAACTTTTTGTTCTTATTCTAGTGAATACATTAGCCCTTGGAATAATTGTGAATGAATTTGCATTTATCAGTGCCAAAAGAAAGGTAACCTACATGTTGTCATTACATTATGAAAGCTAAGGTTTCATCAGAATACTAAACAGCCATTTTTCTCATTTCTGTACTTTAAAATAAAGAAAAACCAACAGACAAAGCAAATAAAAAATAAATAAACCCTTTGTTATGATTAGAAGCTGCAATTGTTATGAGGTGAATTGACTGAATACCAACAAATGTCACTGGGGATGGGAAGTTCGTGTTTTGTTAACTTTAAAGTGCTATAATTCCTATATTCATGGTTACTAAACATGACATTGATGTTTTGATGCTGTGCCATGCCAGCAATCTCTCCCTCTCCCTCCCTCCCTCTCTCCCTCTCCTTCTCCCTCTCTCTCCTTCTCTTTCTCCCTCTCCTTCTCTTTCTCTCTCTCCTCCTTCTCTCTTTCTCTCTCTCTTTCCCTCTCCTCTCTCTCTCTGTCTCTCTTCTCTCTTTGTTTCTGTCTGTGTCTGTGTCTCTCTCTCTTTTTCTCTCTCTGTCTCTCTCCTTTTCTCTCTCTCTCTCTCTCTCTCTCTCTCTCTCTCTCTCCCTTTCTCCCTCCCTCCTTCCTTTCTTCCTTCCTTTTTTCCTTCATTGCTTGGAATAATGTACACCCAGGGATGCTTTTTCACATAGGAGTTAAGCTAGAATAGGTTAGAATTACCTTCATACATGGAGATTGAATTCTGTAAATCTTCAACTAAACCTTAGTCTCTAGTTCCTGCATGACACTGCAGCTCTCACCATTACAAAGATTTCCTCCCACTCACTCCTGAAGGACCTCAATTGAATTTCTGCCTAGAGATAGGCAATTTCATCTCTCCCCATCAAGTCTACTTCAATATTAATTTATAAAATAGCAAAAACAACAAACAACTAGCATTTCTGTTGCATCAACAGAAATATTAGTGCCCAGGGCACTTATAGGGATATTAATACACTTTGCCTAAAGGGTAAAGGAGATAAGAATCCCATAGCTATTGACCTCCAAAAAAAGTGTTACTCATCAATTAACCAATCAAGTAACAAACACTTATGAAAAGCTTATATCCTGCACTGAGGAAACACATATTCAAAAAAAGGAACAAATTATAAATTCTATTGGTAAACTTTGCATTTTGTCCTTTAAATTCTCTCACTGATTTAAGCAGAAACTCTCTGGGAAGCTGGTGTTGTGAAAAGAGCACTGGTTTTGTAATTATGGAAGATCTCATTTTGAATTTGGCCTTGGACACTTAGAAGTTCTAAGACCTCAATAGACATGTTGTTTAATGTCTTGGAACTTCAATTTTTCTCATAGAGATATTTATGCATAAGAAAAGAAATGGTGTTTGTAAAAATATTTTGTAGATTTTAAAATGCAAATGTAGATCACTTATGTTAGAGAATCCTTGCATTGGGAATGCTTTAAGTAGACTAGTGGTGGCAAAATCAAGTAGTAATGAGGGGTGGACATTAAAAGCTATATAGAAATCGTTGTGGACAACATAATGTAATGTTTGTGTTTTATTGGGTTTTTATTTATTTTCCAATTTAATTTTAATTTTTTGGGGTCTCACTCATGAGTGTTGTAGGCCTAATGAAGCTCATCACCCAAATGTGGAACATCTCTGTTCTGATCACTTTACTACCCTACTCAGGAAGATTCAACAACTCTCTTGTCTTTAGGATAAAATATGAGTTGCTCTTACTGGCAGCTAGGTGGAGCAGTGGATAGAACTCTAGACTTGGAGTCAGAAGTTGTAAATTCAAGTCTGGTCTTAGACATTAATAGCTGGGCAAGTCACAGAACTTTGGACCTGGTTTCCTCTCTGAATTGGAGAAGGAAATGACTAAACACTCCACTATCTCTGCCAAGAAAACTTCAAATGGGATCACAAAGAGCCAGACATATCTAAAAACAGCAAAACTCTGAAAGTCTCTTTCTGGACTGACATTACACTACTTTTTTTTCACTCTTCCTTCTATCCCAACTGGTCTACTTATATCCTATGCATAATATTCCATCTCCCTTCCTCATGTCTTTGAACAATTTGTGCTTCTTGGAATCTCTTGTTTTCTTCAGGGTTAATTCCCACTGCTCCCTAACCTAAATTATTGTTGTTCTTGACAAAGACCTTAGAGTGGTTTTCCATTTCCTTCTCCAGTTCATTTTATACATGAGAAACTGAAGCAAATAGAGTTAAGTTACTGGCCTAGAGTCACATAGCTAGTAAGTGTCTGAAGCCAGATTTGAACTAAAGAAAAGTCTTTCTGACTTCAGGCCCAGTATTGTATCAAACTGTCCCATATAAGAGACATATTCTGAATTATGTTCTGTTTTTGTAAGAATCTATTGTATTTATTATTTTTTACCCAATGGAACATAAGCTCCCTAAGGACAGAAACTATTAAATTTTCCTTTTTTGTATCTTTATCACACAGTCAGTCTTCAACACAGAGTAAGTGCTTAGTAAATGCTTCATGACTGTAGGATTAGTTATGTGCCCCTTTGCAAAGAATGCTCTAGTATAGTCAGTTCATCAGACTCCTCTGATTCCCTAATTCTGAGTTTGCCTACATGTAGAGCAGAACTTCTTATTTCTAACCCTAAAAACTGAGATTGAATCACCATGGATCATCCGATCCTACCACCACAACAAGACACTCCCCAGTCACCTCTGTCTGGTACCTTGAGAAGCTTTAAAGCCTTTAGTAAAATCTATTAGCATCAATCAGTGTCATTTGCATGGCAACACACTAGAGATTAGTCATTACATCTTCACTAAGCAGACTCCACTGCTATGAGTTATTTCTGTGTCCTAATCACCGTTAAAAGAATAAAAAAAATGTGGAGAGCATTTTTACAAAATTCACCAATCATTCTTCTTGGCTATAGCATATAAAAACAAGAGGGAAAATATATGTATTTAATAACATTTAGAATGTTTTCACAACATTTCAGATATTCTTGATTAAAGAAGAATGATGAAATACCCCATGATGGCTACTCTTGAGCATAAATTCATCTTGATCCTATAGCCTCAAGCAATGTCCTTACTGAGATTAAATATGTCATTGTCACTCCCCTTTTCTACCAGTATCATAAACACATCAAGCAGTGATCAGAGATTTAGGGCTTAAAGGGGCTTCATGGATCATCTTGATTAGTCTTCTCATTCCATCATGGAGACTCCAGGAGGTGAAGTGACTTGCCAAGGTCATGCTGGGAATAGGCAGCAGAACTTGGATTCAAAGAGGTTCTGGGACTCTGAATCAAGTGGTTTTTGTTTTTTTCTTTCCATTGACAAAGGTAATAAATGAGGGTAATTTGGGTCAATGTTAAGTGTATCTTGGCTCCTGAGTACCACCTGCTCCATTTAAAAAAATCTATTTTATTGGCTAAAATGACAGGAAAAGATAACGATGAATGTTGGAGGGGATGTGGGAGAACTGGGACACTAATACATTGTTGGTGGAACTGTGAATGGATCCAACCATTCTGGAGAGCAATTTGGAGCTATGCTCAAAAAGTTATCAAACTGTGCATACCCTTTGACCCAGCAATGTTTCTATTGGGCCTATATCCCAAAGAGATCTTAGAGGAGGGAAAGGGACCCACATGTGCAAGAATGTTCGTGGCAGCCCTTTGTGTAGTGGCTAGAAACTGGAAACTGAAGGGATGCCCACCTATTGGAGAGTGGCTGAATAAATTATGGTATATGAATGTTATGGAATATTATTGCTCTGTAAGAAAAGACCAGCAGGACAATTTCAGAGAGGCCTGGAGAGACTTGCATGAACTGATGCTGAGTGAAACGAGCAGAACCAGGAGATCATTATACACAGCAACAACAATATTACATGATGATCAATTCTGATGGACATGGCTCTTTGCCACAAAGAATTGTCTTAAATCAGTTCCAATTGTTCACTGAAGAAGACCATATACACCCAGAGAGAGGGATATGAAATATGGACCACAACATAACATTTTCATGCTCTCTATTGAGGTTTGCTTGCATTGTGTTTCCTTTCTTTGATTTTCTTTTTTTTTTCTTGTAGATAGGATTTTTCTTGCACAACTTGTCAACTATTATTACATTATTAACATGTAGTGGACTTCCTGCCATCTAGGGGAGGGGAGGGGACTGGGGGTAAAATTTGTAATGGAAAGCTTTGTAAAGATCAATGCTGGGAAACTACCCATACATATGTTATACTAATAAAAAGCTTTAATAAAAAATCTATTTAAACAGATTTTTATTAATATCACTGAATTTTACATAATGCATATTTCCCTATATCCCTTCCTTCTCCTCCCAGAGAATCAGTACTTGCAAGAGAGCACATTAAAAAAAGATGAAGAAAAGAAAAAAAATAGCAAACCAATCGACATCTTTCTTTCTTTTCCTTCCTCCTTTCTCTCTCTCTTTCTTCCTTTCTCCCTAAATCCCTTTCTCTCTTCCTTCCTTCCTTTCTTCTTCCCTCTCTCCCTTCTTCCTCCCTCCCTCTCTCCCTTCTCTCTCTCCCTTCCTCTCTTTCTCCTTTCCTTCCTCTTTCCCTTCCTTCCTCTTTCCTTCCTTCCTTCCTTCCTTCCTTCCTTCCTTCCTTCCTTCCTTCCTTCCTTCCTTCCTTCCTTCCTTCCTTCCTTCCTTCCCTCCTTCCTTTCTTCCTTCCTTCCTTCCTCCCAACTTCCTCCCTCTTTTCCTTCCTTTTTTCATCCCTTCCAAACAATCATTTCATTTTATTGAGATATTTTTCAAGTGCTGCCCCATTCTGAGTTTTGGTCATCCTAACACTGCCTTTATAACTTTGCAGCACATTTCTGTGACTTTGCATTATATTTTTGTGCTCATTCTTGCTAAAGTGCTTCTTCCTTCAATCTTTCACAATTGTATGCAATATATATATACACACATACACACACATACACACACATACACATATATGTACATATATATATATGTTCATTGCCAGGACCACATTATCTTTTACATTTTCAATGGCATTATTTCAGATTTAATGGACCAAATTACATTTTTTAGATCTTTCTGAATTTCCTGAGCCAAATTCCCTTGAGAATATCTTTCCATAAAAACATATCAATCTTTTCTTTACCAACATTTTTCTGTTTTCTTTCTTTGTTTGCAATTATGAGATTCCAGGGTGATTTCAGCACACAGAGCTATGTAGGGCGTGGTATGGTCATGATGACTACATTAGTCAGGACAATAAACATTTTTTTTAAAATGACACACTATTTACCCAGCATTCTACTGGGGTTATAAAGAATGGCAAGGGCATATTAGCATAAGTACTTTACATGTGAATAAACAAAAAAATAAACATAAGCAAAGGAAAATTAAATAACCAGAGGGGTTGATGTATAGGCTTTGTATTAAACATGAACACACACACACACACACACACACACAGAGAGAGAGAGAGAGAGAGAGAGAGTCACCTAGTATTGACCTTGTTGTTACCTTTGATTCTGCTGGGGAAGAACACATGTGTATGGGCATCTGGTTCATCACTCAAGGTTGTAGCCTCTATCCTAGCACTCTGTCATTCTATACTCTTATTTCCTTGCTATGAATTATTCTGCTCCCATTATGTTCTGTTCATGGAATCAGAGAGGATGATGAACTCTGTCTGGGTGTATTCTCAAAGAGTATTGGACTCTTTTTCAATCAATCAACCAACTTTTGTTAAGTATCTACTGTGTACTAGATGCAGTGCTAAGTGCAGGGGATCCAAAGGAGGCAAAAGTCTGTTCCTACTCTCCAGGAGCTTCCAAACCAACTAATACTTTCTTGTCAGTCAAAGGGAAAAATTAGTGGTTGATTCTTAACTTCCAAAGTTTGAGAGCAGAAATGTCCACCACAACAAACTAGATTTTATTTTGTCTTGTCCTTCAACATTTGATCATTTATTTTCAGGTTCTTTACTATGTGTTCGGATACTCCATCACCCATTTTGTTAGGAAGTTTTATCCAAGCAGTTCACCTACTGATTGGCAGAAATTTACAGGATGTCTCCATCCCTTGTGATATTTGGGAGAACTCAAACTATTTTCTCAGATTGTCATCTGATACTTTTGCTGCCACCTCAGTTCATTTGGGTATTAACAAAAGGAAGAGAACAAAGATCCTGTAGCTCAGTAGTCTTCCCCAGGAAGTCTGCAACCAGAATATGCTTTGGGGCTAGGGAAAGAGTTAATTATAGGAAATCTTTTTGTCTGCAGCCCAGAACAATTTTAGTGCCTCAATTGCTATGGATTGTAGCTATGGCAAAATGAAGTTAAATCTGTCCTCATAGTGAGTTTTATAGTTATAATTTAGTCAAGGGAAACTAAGCTATAAATAGTGTATTGCCAAATGTTTTCAATATTATTATCTACATATATTTTCCTTTCTGCCTTAATATTAGGTGAAGGCCAAGAAGAAAATATGAGAGCTTTTGCCATATCAATTTCATTTTTTATTTCCCCTTTTGTACTATAATTAACACATCAAAATAATTTATAGCAGTGGGGTTCTTGGTGTGAGTGAGAGAAGGCAATGATAAGCCAGTGGAAAATTTTAAAATGTTGTCATTAATCATATTAACTAATAACAGCCAGATATTTGTGTAGCACTTTAGGGCTTACATAACTACATACACACATTACCTCATTTTGTCCTCACAACCACCTTCTGAAGGAGCCATCGCCAATATTATTATCTCCATGCTGCAGATGATGAAACTAAAGACCAAAGACTCAGTAAATATCAGAGAGAGAAACTGATCTCAAGACTTCCCAATTGCAAGTCTACCATTTTATCTACTGTGTTTAAAGAGCTTTGTACTTAAAGTCAGGGGAACGAAGTTAAAATTCTTATTTAACCACTTACTGATCTTGGATGAGTCAACTTCACATCAATTTCTAGACATCAGTCTCTTAATTTGCAAAATGACAGAATTTGATTAGACATTTTAAAAAGTCTTTTTTTCAGATTTAAATCTATGATTCTATGACATTGACATTTGGCCCAGTTAATGATAGTAAGAGGGGTGAGAGCAGGGAATTAAAAATGACCCCCAAATTTTGTCACTGTTGGACAGTGATGTCAATCCTAAATAGAAATAGGGAAACCAAATGTTCATAAAAATCCTTGCCAGCCCCATAGTGACTTAAAAAAACACAGATAAACATTATCTATGTTTTATCTACTTTGTTAAGTATTTCCCAATTATGTTTTAATCTAGTTAGAGTATGCTTGAAAATGTTTTGGCCACATGTGACCTACAGATCATATGTTTGCTGCTTCTGCTGCAGGGGGCCACTTTGTGTCTGTTTTTATTTTTTCTTGCCTGATTGAGCTCAAAGACAGGCCCTCTGAGGATCTGATCGATTTAGTACATTCTGAATTCATAAGAAGGGCTAAGAATGAGTCAGCATACAAGGCCGTAGACAGATGATATTAAAACACACAAATGCATTCTGGATCATGTAGACAAACCACAATGTGAGAGGGGACATAGAAAAGAATTTTAGGTTTACTAAGTGAGATTTGTAGAAGACAGTTATCTTCACTGGATGAATGAATGAGAAAATGAATGAGTGATGAACAAATAAGTGAATGAATGAATGAAAAACCACTTTAAGGGCTTAGTCATACTGCATATTGTGTTTATGTCACAGGATCAAATAGAAAATTAGCATTCTCCAGTAAATAAATAATTAATGGATACATACAAACAATTTTAGAAATAAAAGAGTTTGTTGTTGTTGTTCAATCACGTTTCACTCTTTATAACCTCATTTGGGGTTTTCTTGACAAATATACTGGAATTATTTTGCCATTCCCTTCTCCTGTTCATTTGACAGATAAGGAAACTGAGGCAAACAGGGTTAAGTGACTTTTCCAGTATCACACAATTAATGTCCGAGGCCAGATTTGAACTCAGGCCTTCTTGACTCTAGATCTGACACTCTAGACACTGTCCCACTTAGATGCAAAAAAGAAATAACTGCAAAATATTAATAGTCATGTGAATGAATGCTCAATCACTACTACAAAAAATGCAAATCAAATTCATCCTAAAGAAACGACCAAGCAAAGAAACAAAGATGACAAAAGATGGGAATAGTCAATGTGTTGGAGGGATTATGTGAAGATAGATGTATCACTGCATGGTTGGTAGAGCTGTGAATCAGTATATTTTTGAAGGCATTTGGGAATTATCCCAATGGTGCCTATCTAACTATACTCCTTGGCCCAGAGATTCTAATACTAGGTATATACTTTAAGGAGACCAATGATAACAAGAAAGCATCCTTCAACTTGTGGTATCAAATAACTAGAAATAAAGTATTTTTATTTATCAAATAAAAAAGCTAAATAAACTGTGGTTGAAGAAAGTAATGGAATATCAATGTGCTATAAGAAATGTTTACATAATTAACATGTAGTGTATATCCTACCATCTAGGGGAGAGGTGGGGACTGGGGGGGGATTTTGTAACAGAAAGCTTTGTAAGGATCATTGTTGAAGAATTATCTATACATATGTTTTGCAATTAAAAAGCTTTAATAAAAAAAGAAATGCTGAATGTAATAAGTAGAGAGTAGTATAGTAAGATTCGTATAAACTGCTGCAGATGAAAATAAGTAGAACCAAGACAACAACATATAAAATGACAACATTGTGAATAGAAAGAAAAACAATCACAAAACAATAAGGTTTGAAACAACAGTAACTACCATTTATAGTATTTTTGGGGATTGTAAAGCACTTTAGAAATATTATTTTAGTTGAGCTCCTACAACAACCCTTGGATATGGGTGCTGTTGTTATCTTACTTTACAAATGAGGAAACTGAGGCAAACAGATGAAATAACTTGCCTAGGATCAGATAGCTACTAAGTGTCTGAAACTGAATTTGAACTCTGGCCTTCTGGATTCTAATACTAAAGCTCTATCCACTGTGTCATCTAGAAAATTTAAAAAGTCTCTATGAACAAATATTTCCTCTTCAGTCCTTTATAGAGTGAGAGTCACAGACAGAGAGACAGTCAGATAAACAGATAGATAGGTAGATGATAGAGTTAGACAAAGAGATGTAGATATGTATCTATATGTGTGTATATCTATGAATATATACATAAATATGTATGTGTATAACTATATAAAATGATTATATATAACAATATATAACATAAACATAATTTAAAATTATACAATTAAACATATAACATAAAATATATAATATATAGCATATAACACAAATAATATGTAAAGAATATAACATTCTATACCATACTATATATAATAACATATATTCAGATAGTTTGACCCTTATTCTTTATTTTTTCAATCTTTCTCTACTTTTTTCTCCTTTAAAATATTATTTTTATATGTGATGGCTCTTAGCGGGGGATAAAGAAAGAGAGATATTGGGAGAAATTTTAGCAATGTAAAAATCATGATACACATAACAATTTATTCTTAAAAATAGAAAAATAAAGTCATCAATAGTCCTCAAGGAATTTGTAGTTTAATAATAGAAGACAAGTAACCAAGGGTGTAATGGCCAGGGAGATATATTTTAGTTTGGAACCACATAGGTTGCTTTAGTGGAGTCATAGGAGAATGGGCTGACAAAGCAATTTCAATAGGATTTGATTCTAGATATGGCTTCAGAAATGGAAATTAGGAGGGTGACGTGTGATAGACAGAAAGACTGTGCAATAAAGTGAAGCATGGCTGATCCACTTGTATGTAATGGGTATTTATATTCGAATAACTCATCTATCATGACAGTAAAGGATATAGGACAGATGTTTCAGAATTGAAGGTTAAATCCTCAGAATTTGGGTTCTGTCTGAGCATCAAGGTAGTTGTCAAGGAGATGTCTAGGGAGTAAAGTAAAGATCTGGTCTATTTCTCAGAGTGAGTCACATGAGATGTTCACCAGTTAGGATAGTAGGTACTCCAAGGTAGAAATTTCAGAGACATAACTAGGAAAAGTTGGTCACTTGCTTGAAAAATGGGGTTTGTATATAAGTGGAGGGTGATTAAATGATACTCTTCCTTCCTCCCTTCCTTCCCTTCCTCCCTTCCTTCCTTTCTTT
>JAJPUD010000406.1:663397-695681 GCA_023553655.1 Myrmecobius fasciatus
TCTTTCTTTCTTTCTTTCTTTCTTTCTTTCTTTTTCCTTCCTTTCTTACTTACCTCCTTTCTTACTTCCTCTCTCTCTTTCCTTCTTCTTCCCTCCTTCCTTCCCTCCCTCCCTCTTTCCCTCCTTCCCTCTCTCTCTGTCTGTCTCCTTCCTCTCTCTGTGTCTCTGTCTCTGTATGTCTCTCTGTCTCTGTCTCTGTATGTCTCTATGTCTGTCTGTCTGCCTCTCTCTCTCTCTCTCTCTCTCTCTCTCTCTCTCTCTCTCTCTCTCTCTCTCTCTTTATCAGGGCTAAGTGATTTGCCCAGAGTCACAAAGCTAGTATTTGTCTAAAGTCCAATTTGAACTCTGGTCCTCTTGATTCTAAGGCTGTTGCTCTATCTACTGTGCCACTTAGTGTCATGAGTGGTATTGTTTATTAATCTTATTCAACTACTTGTGGCATCCTGGTCAGATCTACATCCCTTGTATTCCCTACTTTCTTATTTTATATCAAATAGAAATTTGATTTTCCCATGTTACCTTGCTCCATCCATCTACCCTATCCCACCTTTCCTACCACCTCAACATATAGAGCGGGTTGGATTTGCTATCCTCAAAAAGAAATCTCAAAATCTAAATTAGTTTTGGGGAGAATTTTGTTAGATCATTTTGTATAGAAGAATGAATCAGGGGCAGCTAGGTGGCACAATGGATAGAGCACCAGCCCTGAAGTCAGGAGGACCTGAGTTCAAATCTGGCCTCAGACACTTAACATTCGTTAGCTGTGTGACCCTGGGCAAGTCACTTAACCCCAATTGCCTCAGCAAAAAAGCAAAAAAAAATGAATCAGAAAGAAGGTATGACTCCCTCTCCCCAGGTTCTGGAAGGTTTACATTATGTAGTATAGACAAGGGTGCCCAAACACACAAAAACAGTAAAGGAAAACACATGCTTGGGTGGTCCCATCATAATTTTTGGGTGTGGTAAGCCAAAACAAAAATGGTTCCATTGGATCTAGAGCTTGGTGTGACCCAAAATACCTTGTAGTCATTTACAATATTTCTAGAGGATTAGTCACTGGGGTCACAGAGTATTCTGGGTGTGAAGAATCTTTATGATGGAAAGTTAGATTTAAACAGCATAATCATTTTTCCAAAACAATAAAACAAATCATTTTTCCTACATTGTAAGTATATGTCTATATGCTCATTTCATTTTTCATCTTTAACATTTTGACAGATATCATTCATGCAGAAAATATTAGAAGTCACTAAAAATAAACACATTGGGAGACCAATTATAGTAAAGTGGAAAGAAAACTGGATTTGAGATCAGAAGAACTGGTCTCAAGTCTGTAGCATCCCCTACAGCTTCTGTCTGGTGTCCCTACCTCAAGCCTCTCCTTATTCTACTCCATCAGCTGTCAAAGTGATCATCCTAAAGCGCTGGCCTGGTCATCTCACTGCCTTCCTCAATTAGCTTCTGCAGCTTTCTCTAGTAGCACAGATAGGTGGTACAGTGAAGAGAGTGCTAGGCTTAGAGTCAGAAAAACCTGAGTTCAACACTGGCTTCGGAGGCTTACAAGCTTGGGCAAGTCATTTGACCCTGCTTGCCTCAGTTTCCTCATCTGCAAAATGAGGCTGGAAAAGGAAATGGCAAATCAGTCCAGTGTCTGTACCAAAAAACAAAACAAAACAAACCAAAAAAAAAAAAAAAAAACAACCCAAACGAGGTCATGAAGAGTAAGACATGACTGGAAAATGATTGAACCATACACACACACACATAAAAGCTCTCTATAATTTGTAGAATCAGCCAGAAAATGCTGTTTAGTTTTTAAAGCTGTTTACAACTTGGCTCCTTCCTGCCTTTCCAGTCTTTCTCCTAAGTCTCCTTTTGTCTGATTCTTCATGATGCCATGAATCATATTATCTAAGGGATTTTCTTGGCAAAGATATGGGAGTTATTTGCCATTTCTTTCTCCAGATTAAGGCAAACAGGTTAAATGACTTACCCAGTTTATATGTCTAAGGTTGGATCCATGTTTTCCTGACTCCAAGTCTGGGACTTTATCTACTGAACCATCTAGCTTCCTCTCACTCCCCTTTACACAGTCTCTGCTGCTCATTATGTCATCCTGTCTCAGAAATTTGTGCTTTTGCACTAGCTCTCTCTTATACCTGCAATGTTCTTTCTCATCTCCACTTGTGGCTTCTCTCTTTAAGTTCTTAGTGCAAATCTACCTTCTGCAAGAGGACTTGCCCTGTCCTACTCTTTTATGTCCATAGGTGCTTCCATTTATGTAGTCTTGCCTGTCAAAATGTCAGCTTCTTGAGGGGAGAGGCTATTTTTTTTTCAGTTTAAAAAAACATAATAAGAAGGAAGAAAAAAAGAAAAGCAATACAAAACAAGAGAACAATATCATGTGCCCAGCAGAACATCAGGGAGGATTCAAAATATATAGTAACAAATTTCCAGTCCAAGAAAGTAAATATGTTAATAACAGAAATTATATTCATGAGTATGTCTTTTTTTACTTCCTTGTAAATTATTCTTTTGTTCTCTATTGCACACTTTTTTTTTACTTTATTCTTTTTCCTCCTTTTGTCCCCCCCCACATACCCCTAAGCAGGCAATAGTTAACAAAGGATACATTTATATATACATATGTAAATATATACTTACACATACATACCCACACAACTTCTCTCTCATCCCCCTACCCATAAGCAAGCTACAGTTAACAAAAGATATATTCATGCATACATATATAAATGCATACATACATACATACACACACACATACATATTCCACATACACACATGTCTTTCCTATCCCTGCTGACTCTTTCATTCAATTCTGCTCTATAAATTGGCTTATTATTACTTAACCTATCCTCACCCAGGGATCTCTCCCTTGTCTTCTTCCCTCACCTTTACTTCCCCATCCACCCATCCCTTCCCCCTTATTTCTTTACAGATTTTAGCGGGTACTATACCCTTTGTGGTATACATGTAGTGCTGCCTATTGAACTCATTCCCTATTTGAGTAGGTTTTTCAGAACAATGAACCCTCCTCCTTATTCTAATGCCTCTGTGTCTATTCTTCCTCTGCATCTCATTTGTATAACATGATTACTATTTTTACCTTTACTCTGTCAATCTTTCTTTTGGGCTTACTCTATTATTGAAGCAAATCTTAAACATAAAGTACATATTTCCCATAGATTTTGGGGGGTGCTATACTCTTCATGGTATATATATATATATATATATATATATATATATATATATATATATTATTGCCTATTGAACCCATTCCTGATGTTATTAGGCTTTCAGAACTATAAGCCCTCCTCCCCCCTCTAATGTGTCTATGTCTATTATTCCTCTGTACCTCATTTGTATAACATGATTATTATTTTTACCTTTACTTTACCAATCTTTTTTTTGGACTTACCCTACTGTTGATGCAAATCTTTAACATGAAGTATACATTTCCCATGTAGGAAAAACATAAACAATTATCCTTCTTTAAACAATTTGTCCATATTGAGTTACTTAAAATTGATCTTTGATATTGGCTCTCATGTTAATTTTCTGTAAAGTTCAGATTTGGTGCAGATTTGTTGAGTCTCCATTTTTTCTCATTCAAAATTATAGATAATTTCTTTTGCTGGTATGTAGTTTTGATTCCAAGACTTGCAGTCTTTTATTATATATAAGACTTATTGCTGATAAGTCTTGTCTAATTCTAATTGTAACTCCAGCATGTTTGAATTGTTTTCTTCTAGTAGAATTTTCTGAAGGCTCCCTTTTTGGTCACAACCTTCTAGCAGTCCAATTATTTTTGTTTTCTTTTCTTGATTGGTTCTCCAGATCTGTCATTTTCTGATTCTGTTCTATTTTCCCCTTCTTTATAATATTTTGTTATTTCTTGCTCTCTCATAGTTTCACTGACTTCCCCTTGCCCAATTCTAATTTTCTTTTTTTATATGTACAAAATATATATTTTCATTAAATCATTTTATTTTCAAAACATATGGACAGATAACTTTTCAACATTGACCCTCTCATAGCCTTGTGTTCCAAATTTCCTGTTCCTTCCTCCCACCCCCTTCCCTAGATGACTAGCATTTCAATATATATTATACATGTTAAAATATATGTTAAATCCAATATATGTAGACGTTTATACAATTATCTTGCTGCTTAAGAAAAATCAGCTCAAGAAGGAAAGAAAATGACTAAGAAAACAAAATGCAAGTAAACAACAACAAAAAGAGTGAGAATGTTATGTTGTGATCCCACACTCAATTCCCACAGTCCTCTCTCTAGGTGTAGATGGCTCTCTTCATCACAAGATCATTGGAACCGGTCTGAAGCATCTCATTGTTGAAAAGAGCCATGTCCATCAGAATTGATCATCATATGATCTTGTTGTTGCCGTGTACAATTATGTCCTGGTTCTCATTTCACTTAGCATCAATTCATGTAAGTCTCTTCAGTCTTAAAATCATCCTCCTGATCATTTCTTATAGAAGGATAATATTCAATAACATTCATATACCATAATTTATTCAGCCATTCTCCAATTGATGGACATCCACTTGGTTTCCAGTTTCTTGCCATTACAAAAAGGGCTGCCACCAACATTTTTGCACATGTGGGTCCCTTTCATTACTTTAAGATCTCTTTGGGATACAAGCCCAGTAGAAACACGCTGGATCAAAGGGTATGCAGTTTGATAACTTTTTGAGCATAGTTCCAAATGGCTCTTCTGAATGGCTGGATCTATTCACAGTTCTACCAACAATATATTAGTATCCCAGTTTTTCCACATCCCTTCCAAAATTCATCATTATCTTTTCCTATCATCTTAGCCAACATGAAAAGTATGTAGTGGTATCTCAGAATTGTCTTAATTTGCATTTCTCTCTTCAACAGTGATTTAGAGCACCTTTTCATATGACTAGAAATGGTTTAATTTCTTCATCTGAAAATTGTCTGTTCATATCCTTTGACTATTTATCAATTGGAGAATGGCTTGAATTCTTATAAAATTGAACCAATTCTCTATATTTTAGAAATGAGGCCTTTATCAGAACCTTTTAATGTAAAAGGGTTTTCTCAATCCATGGCTTCCCTTCTGATCTTGTCTGCATTAGTTTTGTTTGTGCAAAAACTTTTTAACTTAATACAATCTAATTTTTTATTTGGTTTTCAATTATGAGTTCCAGTTCTTCTTTGGTCAAAAATTCCTTTCCTCTCCACAAATCTGAGAGATAAACTATCTTATGTTCTTCTAATTTTCTTATAATATCACTATGTCTAAATCATGGACCCATTTTGACTTTATCTTGCTATATGGTGTTAAGTGTGGGTTAGTGCCTACTTTCTGCCATACCTAGTTTCCAAATTTCCCAGAAGTTTTTGTCAAATAGTGAGTTCTTATTCTAAAAGCTGGGGTCTTTGTGTTTGTCAAACATTAGATTGCTATGTTTATTGACTACTTTGTCCTGCGAATCTAACCTGTTCCACTGATCAACTACTCTATTTCTTAACCAGTACCAAATGATTTTGATGGCCACTGCTTTATAATGTAGTTTTAGGTCTGGCACAGCTAGACCACCTTCATATGCTTTATTTTTCATTAATTCCCTTGAATTTCTTGACCTTTTGTTCTTCCAGATGAACTTTTTTTATTTTTTCTACATCTGTAAAATAATTTCTTGGGAGTTTGATTGGCATGACACTAAATAAGTAGACTAATTTGGGTAGTATTGCCATTTTTATTATATCTGCACAGCCTACCCATGAGCACTTGATATTTTTCCTACTGATTAGATCTGACTTTATTTGTATGGAAAGTGTTTTGTAGCTGTGTTCATATAGTTCCTGGCTTTGTCTTGGTAGATAGACTCCCAAATATTTTATGCTATTGACAGTTATTTTGAATAGAATTTCTCTTTTTATCTTTTGATGCTGGACTTTGTTGGTAATATATAAAAATGATGATAATTTTGCTAAAGTTGTGACCAATTCAAATTTTCAGAGTTATTTTCATCTTTGAGACTCTATACCTCCTTTTCTAATTGGTTAACTTTTTTCATACACTTCTTGTTTTTCTAGCATGGTTTTAATTTTTAATTTTTTTCTTTAGTTTGTTCTCAGTGTCACTCATTTGATTTTTGAATTCTTTTTTTGAGTTCTTCTATAAATTCTCTCTGGAAAGGGAGCCATTGCACATTACTCTTTGAGGTAGAAGCTTTTTTTTTAAACTAACGTGTCCTCCTTTGAAGATGAACCCCAGTGTTCCCTGTTCCCATAATATGTTTCAATGGTGTGGTTGTTTCTTCTTTGCTGGTTCATTTTTTAAAATAAGAAGTATTAGTGTAAGTATCTGTAATCCTGTGGTAGAAGGATAATGCCTCAAGTTTCCTTTCAGCTCTTCCCTTTGACCAGGAACCAGAAACCAAGAACTTCCCCCTTCTACCAGTACCCACAGCGAGTAGTGCTCCTGCCCTGCTAATTCTGCACTCATTAGGTGCTGGTTCCTTCTTGCCCAAGGTGGCATCTCAGCAGGACAGTAGGGCCTGGCATTCCCAATCAGCCAAAGTTCACTCAGTCTGCTCAGAGTTGAACCCTGACTCCACAAACAGTTCAGCAGGTGAAAGCCTCTGTGGTTCCTGTTGAGGCTCCAGAAATATCCAGCTAGCCTGAGGGATCCCCACTTGGTGTTTCTTTCAGAGCTACCCCAGAGATGTTTGCACTTCAGACAGGTTAATCCTGGCCCAGGGTTTTTCTGCAGATCTTGTTGGATTGTATCAGGAGGACCTCTGTTCTACCCCTACCTTCTTGGTTTTTCACCAGTCTATGTTCTCCCTGAGGCACAAATTTGTTCTATTGGTGGCCAAATCAGGAGAGCTTGAAATTTACCAACTTATTTCACCATCTTCCCAGAATCCTCTCTGGAGGGACCTTTTTTGCTTTTCATTGTGTTCCCAGTAATTAGTAAAGTATCTGACACATGGGAAATACTGAAAGAGGTGGTGCAAAAAAGAGTTCAGGGCCAGGAATATAAAGTCCTGAGTTCAAATTTGACCTCAGACACTAGTTTATGTTCCCCTGAGTTAGTCATATAAAACAAAATTCCTGTCTTTAGTTTCTCCAAATGTAAAATGGGGATAATAATAGCACCTACCTTCTAGCATTATTGTGAGGATCAAATGAGATAAAAAATTATAAAACTCTTAGCTCAGTGACTGGCACATAGTGGTACTGTTGTTCAGCTCTGTCTAACTCTTCATGATGCCATTAGAGGATATGGAATGGTTTGCCATTTCCTTCTACACCTCATCTGTCAGAAAATAGAGGCAAACAGAATTAGGTGATTTGTCCAGCTTCGTACAATTAGTAATGATGTGAGGTCCAATTTCAACTCAAGAAGATGAATATTCCTGTTTCCAGGTCCTCCTCCTCCTCCTCCTCCTCCTCCTCCTCCTACTATTATTACTGCTATATTGCTATAAATACTTTTGTTTTTCTTTCTCTTTATTTTTGACTACTTGTAGGTAAATCCTCAATAATAAGGTTTTCAGGTTTAAGGCTATTAATGCAGTCACTATTCTTACATAATTCCAAATAGTATTTCAGAAGGTTTGAACCAATAGACTTCCATTGGCAATGGAACTTCACAGCTCCCACAAAATTTATTATGTCTCTTTTGTTTCTCTCTGTTTTTTTCCCTTTTAATTTTTTCCAGTCTGTAGGATGTGTAAGAGCTGGGAAATTCTGAGATCAGGTTTGAAGTTAGATTTTCCCTCTGGCCCAGTATTTTATCTACTGCTCCATCTAGCTGCCACAGAGGCAAAATACTGGAAACCAATTCTGGCATATAAATATTAACATTTTGTTGTGCAGTGTAAAGACTATGGGGTCTTCAGAGAAACCTGCAGTGATTTCTTTGCATTTATGTAGGATAAAAGAAGAAGGACTGGGAAGAAGTTCTACATGGTGATGACAACAATGGAAATTTAAAAGGTCAAACAAATAACTGAAAAGATACTGCTAGTCTCAGTAGAGATAAATACATCTACCTATCAAGGCTGAATGTTGCATATAATGCATGGTATGGGTCTCATTTGTTTTAAGATTGCCAACATTTCTTCCTTTTAAGGGATGGCACAATTCAGTGGTATAGATATATCAGATATGACTGGGTATGAAAGAAGAAGCACCCATATAAGAATGATAAAACCCCAAACTAATGTATTAAAAACTCTGGTGGATCTGTGTTTTCATTTGTGAGAGTGATCTTTCCTATAGAATGGATTTGCCTATTTTCCTGTCTGTCCTAGGTAACTTTCGTCCATGTTTGTGTGTCTATGTCCTTCCTCCCTCCCTCCCTCCCTCCCTCCCTCCTTCCCTCCCTCCCTCCCTCCCTCCCTCCCTCCCTTCCTTCCTTCCTTCCTTCCTTCCTCCCTCCCTTCCTTCCTTCCTTCCTTCCTCCCTCCTTCCTTCCCTCCCTTCCTTCCTCCCTTTCTTCCTTCCTTCCTTCCTTCCTTCCTTCCTTCCTTCCTTCCTTCCTTTCTCCCTCCCTCTCTCCCTCTCTCTTTTCTTCCTTCCTTCTTTCCTTCCTTCACTCCCTTTCCTTCTGTTTTTTCTCTCTTTTTTTAAACCAACAAGTATTTATTAAATTTATGCTCTGTAGTAGTCACTTGGTAAGGCTTTTGAGAATACAAGATTCATGTCTTTCTAAACGTTTGGCATAGTAAGTCCAACCAGTGTACTGCAGAACTTCTTTGCACTTTCTTAACAGTGTGTGATTAAAAATCGAAAAAAGTTCCTATCCCCACTGCTTGACCTTTATTGCCTCCTGTCCAATCAATCACTTTGAAAAAAAATCATAGGTTTCTCTGTGACATCCTTTCCATCATAATTTCTGACAAAAAGATTTATGGGATGTATTAAAAATGCTAACAAGAGCAGAAATTGCAGCAGTTTTAAAAAATTATATAACCCATACCATCAGTTGGAATAAGCACTATGAAAACACTATTCTAGATGCTGGAGGATGATTTTCCATATTTTATTGCTCTTATATAAAATTTCACCCAGCAAATATGAGGATCCTGTACTCCTGGGGCCAGAAAAATTCTGCATTCTAATTAGACCCATAAAATTTGTTTTTTTCAAAACTCATTACTCCTCTGCAACAGATGATATACAGTAACCCAAAGTGGGTTCCGGAGCTCAGCACTGTTTTAATAACCACTAGCTATATAAAAAATAATCTTATCTGCTCAAAACCATACCCTATGGCAAAATATTTTTCTTTTCTGCTTATAGGTAGGCACCATCTTCAGCTATTGGTGCGGGAAGAATTAATTCCCTTGGGAAGAACTCATTTCATGATTTTCAAATTTTCAGCTATATCTGGTAACATGTTATACATCATTTGAACTATAGTAATATAGTGCTCAACACACCAGAGAACCCAATGTAAAATAGCAAAGGAATTCTTTTCTCAATAAAAATAAAGATATATTTATTATTTGTATTTTTAGGGAAATAGTAATGGCAGCTAGGTGGTACAATGGATAAAGTAATGACCTAGATCAGAAGGATTCATTTTTCTGAGTTCAAATCTGGCCTCAGACATTTACTGAACTGTTACTTTATCCTGTTCACAGTTTTCTCATTTGCAAAATAAACTGGAAAAGGAAATGAAAAATCTTTGGTATCTTTGGTAAGGAAGTCTCAAAAGGGCTCACAAAGAGTCAGATAAAACTGAAGAACAATGACAATGAAGGAGAATGTGTTGTATTTAAGAGGTTAGTCTGTTGTTCAATTTGTTTGATAATTCAAATGATCTCTGATGTAACTGATAAAGATATTCCTTAAAACAATGCAGATCCTTTAAAGTCCATTTTGTGAGATTTTTGTTCTTATTTTATGACTTTATTAAGAGGTGTCCACCTACCACATACTAGTCCTGACTAGTTACTCCAATAACTTTCTTCCTATTGCCTCCAGGAGAAGATACAAAATTCTCTTTTGACATTCAAAGCCCTTTGGGGATTTTAATGGAGCCTTGTCTCTCTTTCCATATGATTGGTCCAACCACTTTTGGAGTTTTAAATCTTGTTATCAATGTTCTGTATACTCCAGATGTACTCAGCAGCAGCCCATGATTTTTACATAGTGTGCAGAGAACTCTAGCCTTGGAACCAAGCACATCTAAGTTCACTTGATACTTCTAGTCCTTACCACCTGGGTGAACATGGGCAACTTACAAACTACTCTGGACTTGAGTGTCCTTATTCATAAAACGGAGGTTATGATATCTGTAATAGCTCCTCATGGAATTTCTTTGAGACTCAAGTGAGTTACAGTAAATAAAGTGCACTTATAAAATTTGAAGCATTCTATGCATTTCACTTATTTTATTTTTCTTCTCTGACTACATTTCTATTTATTTTCCAATAAAAGTATTCTTGTTAGAATCACAGAATCTCAGAAGGGCCTCTTTAGAAGGAATCAGTTCTATCTTATGACTGACCCAGAATCCCTTTCCAAACTTCATCATTACCATTCATTCTGCTTATTGAATTGCCTGCCTGGTACATAACAGGTGCTTAATAAATGCTTACTGAATGAATAAACAAATGTGATAAGCACTAGGGATATAGAAAGAGGAAAAAGACAGCTCCTTAGGGAGCTTACAATCAATGGGAAAATAATATGCAGAAAGACACATACAAAACAAATTATAGACAGTTTGAACACAGGTAAAACCCTGGAGTTAAGATGGCTTAGGGAAAACTTCCTATAGAGAAGGGATTTTAGTTGAGACTTGAAAAAAGTCAGGGAGGTCAATAGTTGGAGTGAGAAAATTCAAGTTAAAGGGGATCAGTCAGAGAATTCACCTGGCATTAGGATATAGCATAACTTGGAGGAGAAACAGCAAGACAGCCTGTGTCATGTATTGGGCATTAAGTTGTGAGAATACTGAAAAGGTAGGGAAAGACTAGGTGATTAAGGGCATTGAATACCAAAAGAGCATTTTGCATCTGTTCCTGGAGGCTATAGGAAGGAATTTACTGGATTTTAGTGGGTAGGGGTTTTGAGTGACATAAACAGACTTGCACTTTAGAAAAATCATTTTAGTGGCTGGAGGATATATCTGAGTGAAAAGAAACTTGCAGCAAACAGATCTACCCACAGATGTCTACAACAATCCAGGTTTGCGATGATAGGAATCTGCATAAGAGTGATGGGAGAAGAAGAAGTGCGAAAAGATATATCTGAGAGATGTTACAAAGGTAAAATTGGCAGACTTTGGCAATAGCTTGGAGATGGAGTCAAGAGTACAGGATGTGAGCCTGAGGAACTGGGAAGATTATTCTCTACAGTAATGGAAGATGGGAGGGGAGGCTTAATTAGCATCATTAATAAAAAAATATAATTTTAATAATAAACATAGCTTATAATAATTATTATTAAATAACATTAATAAATAGCAATAATAAATGGGATAATAAACATAGTTTATAGTAATTAATTATTGTTAATTAATATAAACAAATAACAATGATACATATAATGCATGTAATTATCCACTGTTGTTAGTTTTTCATTGATTTTTGGGATATATATATATATATATATATATATATATACAATATAAAATATAGATGAAGATTTATAGATATATAGATAATATGAAATATAGATAAAGATTTTTGTTTGTTGTTTAGTCATTTTACTCTTTTACAATTCTTCATGAGTTTTCTCATGATTTTTTTTCCTCATGGATTTTCTCAGCAAAGATATTTGAATGGTTTGCTATTTCCTACTCCAGCTCATTTAATTGATAAAGTAACTGAGGCAAGTAGAGTTAAGTATCTTACCTAAAATCACACAGCTATTATGTATATGAATCTAGATTTGAACTAAGATCTTCCTTACTCCAGGTTAGGAGCTCTATCCAGTGTACCACCTAGCTGCTCTGATTCCTCTTCAAATCCTCTTCAAATTGCCTCTACTATAATGTTTTTTCATATTTGTCCTTGAAATGGGAATCAATAAAAGAACTTAATAACTTTATCCTATGCATAGATGAATTGGCCTGAATCTTATCACTCACCTCTCCCTGTTAATAGCCCCAAAGGCTGTGGAATTCAGTCATTAATTTTCTTGGAAATTGGAGATTTATCCCATCCAAGACAAAGCTTTGCCTAATAGAACTAACTACATGTTTAGGGTCAGCCTCCAAGACTGAGAATGCTCTGCTGCATATTTTCCAAGGTTCATTTCAAATTCCAGTATCCCTGGAGGGACTCATTTACTACCCTAACATGAAGTGCATTTGACTCTTGTCTGAAGAGACAGGTATATATGATCCTTATTAATAGTGGAAAAAGATCTAAGCCCAGTTTCAAAATGAACAAACTGGTATTGATGATAACTCTGATACTATGGAACCTTGGATAACTATACTAACTCCTTTGGGCCTTGATTTTCTTGGAGCAGGTAATTGGTCTAGTGGATGGAGCACCAACCCTGAAATCAGGAGGACCTGAGTTCAAATCTGGCCTCAGACACTTAACACTTCCTAGCTGTGTGACCCTGGTCAAGTCACTTGACCTCAATTGCCTCAGGGGGGGAAAAGGAGGTAAAGAAAGAACTTTGAAAATTTAAAATATCAGTTAAATTTTGCACTAATCAGAATACAATGGAAAGATCAAACTTTCTTATTTTTTTTGTCACTGGAAAAGATCTGTTAATTGCAGGAAAAGGACAATGATAATGACCTCACTCTCTCTGATCTTCAGTTCCTGATCAACTTCATGAGCTACTAATAAAAGAGGGAGAGAAGTGGATTTTCTTGTATCTTTATGGAGATAATATTTTGTATGTGGTAGAGTCCCCAGTTTGGGCTTTGGATACAATATACATATCAAGGATAAAATAGAGTTATAATAATATTGTAACCTTATATCAAGTAGCTGTTTGAGACCATAGGCTTCATCACAGCCCTGATCATAGGAAATATAGGGAATATACATAATCTAATTTAAAGGGTACAGTTTGTTTGATTTTGTAGCTGTCCTCAGATAATAATGGTGGCTCAGACCCTTAATGGTTATGTACTCAAATATCTCAGCCTACCCTTGCCAGGGAGAGGCTTCTTGGGATGCTGCATTATGCAGTGGACAGAATCCCAGGACTGGAGTCAGTAATACCTCAACTCAAATCTGACCTCAGATATTATTAACTATGTGACTAAGCAAATCATTTAACTACAATTTTTTTCACTTATGGGTTAGGAATGATAATAATTAGACCTATCACCATGGATTGTTGTGAGACTCAAATAGATTATAAAATGTGAAGTGGTTAGCACAGTACCTGGCACATAGTAAGCACTAGATAAATATTAGCTATGATCATTAGTTATGGCCCCTGCGTATTGGTAGAGAGCTAGTAGACGCTAAAGAGCAAACTGTAATCTAGATTTTAGATTCTAAAGAACTAGCATTCAGTACCACATAGAAGAGAACTATTCATTGACTAGAGATTTTCAGTAGAGAAGATTTAGAGATGAATATAAAGAGACGAGGCACCAAGTAGAACACAGAACTCTAATACCAGGAGAAAGAAGTCAAGAGCATCTTGTTGATAGTGTAAAATTACATGGGCAGGGCAGAAATCGCAAGAGTATGAGTTGCCTTGTCCACAAATATGCCATGGCCACACAGGTCCCTCACTTGAGTGCCCTTCATGCACATATACTATATACATGCCCTTTCCCACAAAGTCCATAGCCATTCTATGATCTGAATTGCAGGATGATGTTCATTCACTCATCAAACATCTATTAAATATTTAGCATCTGCACAGAATGGCATATCCTTGGGAAAGATAGAAAGTTTTGAGAATATATTATTTCTGAACTAAAAGAACTGATAGTTGAATAAAAAAAGAAATAAGAAACAAGATTGTATTAGTTATGTTATCATGGATTGGAAAAAAGGAAATTATAGGTGATTTACTGATGAAAACAATGAAAAGATATATGCTATTTTCCCCTTCTTTCAAAACATTGTACTTATAGGATAAATAGGACTGTGTGATCTGTGTGAAAAGAGAACTAAAGAGTAATAGCTGGATACTTTGAATTTTAGTAGTTGTCCTCACATATATAAATAATATTGACTTAAATCATGTGAAAAGAATACAAAAAAGTGACCTTTTTAACAACTCAAAGCTATTTCATGGTGTTGCCTCAGATTGATATTTCAGAAAAAAAGGAATTCTCATATTCTTTTTCACTTTTTTCTGATCCTTCTCACCTGATATCTCTCTGTAATCCTTTGGGGGTACTAAATAAATGGCTGTATATGGTTACTGATCCATTCACTGTAAGTAATCTTTGAAACACAGCACAGGAAAGGAAAAATATTGTCCTAATTTTAAAAAGGAATCAGCAAACTATAGGTAGATGAGTTTGATTTTGGTTCTTGGCAAAATTCTAAAAGACTTTATTAAAAGGAAGATTTGGTGAGCATTTAGGGAAATGATTTTCATTCAAAGCCAGCAGGCCTTCATCAAGAAGAGGTCATGCCAGACTAAGCTCATTTCCAATTTTTTCCTTTTTCCTGAGTTACTAAACTATTAGCTCAGGGGATGTTTCTGTAAATAGCATTGGCCTTGATTCTGGCAGAGCATTTAACAAATTATCTTATGCTATCCTTTAGGGCAAAATTTAAAGTGTGGAACACAAGATTTTGCAGATAGCTACTTTGGAACTGGTCAAAATATGAAATAAAAGAGTAGTCATTAGTAGGTCTGCAGCCATTTAATCTCACCTAGATCCACGGGGTTCTCTACCCTGACATATCTGAGAAGTGGCCATTCAGACTTTCCGCTGAGATTATCTCTAATTTATCATGCATTTGTCTTATTTATGTGTAATTCATTTTGTTCTCCCCATTAGAATGTAGGTTTTGTGTGGAGAGGGGCTTATTTTATTGGTCTTTCTTTTTATCACTTTGCTTTCTTTAGACATTCTCTTAATATAGCATATAAAGGACAACAAGTTGGTTACCAGATCACACTGGGGATCATACTGAGCTTGCCATGCATGAAGACCCCTAAATTTGCTTTATATTAAGTATTGTTCAGCCATCTCTCCTTAAGTTATATTGTTGAATTGTTTTGTGAGCCTGTGTTAAATTTTATTAATTCATTTATTAATTCATTTTGTAATTTGTTTTATTAGGCCTGGATCATTCTCCTAGCTTAATCGTACCTTTTTTATTTTGACTGCCACAAATATATTAATTAAATATTCTAGCTTCACATTACCTATAAATTAGATAAACATGCCTTGTAGGCTTTCATTCAAATAAATCATTAAAATGAAAAGATCATAAGACCAATCAATTGTCTCTGATTGTAACCCTTCACTGTAACCCTCATTTCAAGCCAGCACTGAATCCCCAGAATTTAGCACAGTGTCTGGTACATTGTTTCTGTTATTGAATTGTTTCAGGCAAGGCAAACTCTTCATGTCCCCTTTTAGAGTTTTCTTGGAGAGGATACTGAAGTGGTTGGCCTTTTTCCCTTCAGATCATTTTATAGATGAGGAAACAGGCAAAGAAGTTAAAGGAACTTGCCCAAGGTCACATAGCTAGTAACTGTTTGAGACTTGATTTGAACTCAGGAAAAAAGAATCTTCCTGATTTAAGCTCTTTCTACTGTCCCACTTAGCCATTCCTGGCACATAGTTAGTGATTTATAAATGCTTGCTGACTTCACTTGATAGTACTGTAATACTCTTTATTTAGACACTTAAATTTGGGGCATCAGATTTTAGAAAGGCTACTGACAAGGTGAGAGCATCCATAAGAGAACAGTCAGATAGTGAGAGAATTGTGACATGGGAAAATGATTAAAGAAATTAAAATGAAAGAAAAGAAAGAGATATAATATAGAGAAAAGATTTAAGTGGAACATGATCACTGTCTTTGAGAGAAGAGAGGACAAGGAGCAATGTGTTGGATTTCTGAGGAGATCACTTTCATCCCAATGTAAAAAGTCTTCAAAACAAATAGAATTATTCAGTGGGGAGAAATAAGCCAACTCATGAATTAAGAATTCCCCTAACCTTTCATGAAAAAGGTCATTTTGCAGAATCTGGATGATTATTTTTTCTTGTTGAGTGTTGTACTTTTTCTCCAATTACATGTAAAAACAATTTTTAACATTTGTTTTTAAAACTTTGAGTTCCAAATTCTCTCCCTTCATCTCCACATTGAGAAGGCAAGAAATTTGACATGGGCTATTCTTTTGTACTTATACAAAACATTATGCCATATTAGTCATGTTGCAAAAGAAAACATATGCACAAAAAGACCCTCAAAATAAAGTAAAAATGATTATGTGCTTCAATATGTATTCAGACACCAATAGTTCTTTTTCTGGGGATGGATAGCACTTCTCATTATAAATCCTTCAACATTGTCTTGGATCATTATATTGCTAAAATAATTATGTCATTCACAATTGATCATCTTACAATATTGCTCTTACTTTGTATGCAATACGTTTCACTTTGGATCAGCTCACGTAAATCTTTCCAGGTTTTTTTTTGAAAGCATCTTGCTCATCATTTCTTAGAACACAAGAATATTTCATCACAACTGTATAGCACAATTTATTCAGTCATTCCCTGAGTGATAAGTATGCCATCAATTTTCAATTCTTTGCCACCAGAAAAGAGCTGTTAGTGTTCCTTCTAGCCCTGAGGCTGTCATCCAGATCTGAGTATGGGAAAAGCAACAGAGACCCCAGTAATATCCTTCTGATCTGTTGTCCAACTCCCTTGCTTTCTCTGGCCTGAAAGCTCCAAAAACAACTGTTGTTTATGATTATTTTTAAGGAATGATTTATAAGAGTATCTGTTAAGTTATGCAGTGAAAAAGATGACCATGAAGTAATTTTGACCTCTGAAATTCTGCACTTCTGTCCCATTACTTTTAACTTTCATGACTTTCTTAACCACCTCTTTTGCCATTCTCATCTTTCCTTCTTCACTTTCTTTCCACTCCTTCCCTCTCCTTCCTTTTCCTTTTTTTCTCTTTTTCACTCCAGTTTTATCCTGGGGATTTTCAAATACAAAATGATAAGCTTATCTGTGAAAAACCATCATGAGGTTATAGCACTCTTAAAATATATGTTCTCAACATAAGGAATAGGCAATGAAAGGTGCAAATTAAGAATCATAGCATGTGACAACATCTGTCTGGATGGTTACAAAATGTCTTCTTTTCATCCAATCTTATATTAACTTTATATGGGCTTATATAAATAGATAATGGGGGGAAATATCTTTAAATCTATAAACAAGCAAATCATCATTAAACTTTTATTCTTTTCCATGACTCTAAAATCTTTCTACACTGGCTTTCTTGCTGCCATCAATCATTTCCCACCACCATACCATTGAACTGATTCATTGCACTTCCTATGACTGGATTGCTTTCTCACTTTTTCTAGCATTTATCAAGATTCAAGCCAAATCCCATTTTCTGAAGATCTTTTCCAATCTTCTTCCTCCAAATCCAATTTGTCTTTGAGCTTACCTTCCATTTTATGTATATATTGTTATCGATATTGATTCTCCTATTAGAATATGAGCCCCTTGAGGACAGAAACTATATTTAAAAATATCTTCCTTCCTTCTCTCTCTCTCTCTCTCTCTCTCTCTCTCTCTCTCTCTCTCTCTCTCTCTCTCTGTCTTTCTTTCTCTGTCTCTGTCTCTGTCTCTTTCTCTCTGCCTGTCTTTCTTTCTCGCTATCTCTCTCCCCCCCTGCCTCTTTCCCTCCCTCCCTTACTCCCTGCCTCTCTCTGTCTCTCTCTCTTAATTTATTCTTCTTAACTGGCTTTTTGGGCAGCTTAGTGGCACTTCACCTGGAATTAGGAAGGCCTAAGTTCAGATTTGGTCTCAGACACTTGCTAGCTGTATGACCCTGGCCAAGTCATTTAATTATTTTCCTCAGTTTCCTTGCATGCAAAAATTATCTGGAGGACAAAATGGCAGGAAATGACAACTCTCTTTCCAGTATCTTTGCCAAGAAAATTCCAGACTGGCTCATGAAGGGTTGGACATGATTGAAATGGGTGAACAACAATGACTGGCTAATTATCATTAAATACAAAGCATGGTGGGGATTCAAATATTCAAGTATAAGAAAAAAAAACTTATTTCAAGTTGTGTATGCTCTATTTGAAGGAATAAAGCATACACATGGTGTAAGGCAGCTAACAATATGAGAATTTTACATAATAATATCCCACATTTTCACCATTTGGCAGTAAATTAGAGAATCAGTAAGCATTCCTTAAGTGCTCTGTGAACTAGGCTCGGTGTCAGATTCTGCAGGCACAAACATGGGAATTAGGCTCTTCCTGACTCCAGGGAGTTTGCAATAATCTGTTTCTGCTCTTATTATAGCTAGCACCTGGTTCAGTCTCTTACATCTATGGACACATGAAAATCTGCCCCAAGTTCAGGGAATTCTGTGGATCAGAATATATTCAAAAATAAACCTCTTAAGTCCCCATGAATGTATTTATATCTATCAGTCAGCCAAAATGTACATTAATTTAAAAATAAGTAATGCAACAGCATATGACAAAGTGACTGAAAATATCCCACAGTACCCATATGGAGTAAGCTGTGCAATTGCACCAGGGGAGGCCCTTCATATGGAGAACACAGTTGACCATGAAACATATATGGATGGCACATATGTACAAAATGTATAGTTAGCTATCTTCGCGCCTGAAGTTATTATGAGAAAATTAGTTTTATAGAAATAAGAATTGTGGAACAGAGTATTCTGTACAGAATGGGCATTTAATGAATGAATCTAAGAATAAGCTTTGGATAGTGAAGAAAGCGCTGGTCTTTGGAATAAGGACTAGATTGAAATTCTGCTTCAGACACTTGTTGTTTCACCTTGGACAGGTCACTTCACTTCTCAGGGCCTAATTTTCCTCATCTATAAATTTAGTATGAGGGTTGGACAAAATGATCTCTAAGATCTCTTCTGGCTCATGTCTGATGCTTTGATAAAAGGTCTGAAGTAGAAGGGCAGAGAGTAGGATGAGCAAGCACTTCTTCCAATTCCCAGAGGCGAATATAATCTACCTAGGATTAAGACCCAAACACACTGCAAGACAATCCCAGAACACATGCAATGTAAACACCATTTAAAAGGTTAGGTTAGTTCTGTGATATGAGAGGAAAGGTTACTCTACAAGACAATTCAGTCAAAGAGGTCCAGTTCAACTTGATGAAGCTCTGAGCCAAAGAGCACTGGGATCCAATAGAACATATCTTTAAGAAAAGCATGAATCAGAAAATCACAATTTGAGGGTTAGAAGGACTTCAACTAACCTATACTCAAAAGAGTCTCAAATATACATCCCTGCATCTAGCTTCCTTTTGAAAACCTTCAAGGATGGAGATAATAATAATAATAATAATAAAACAACAACAGTAACAAAACATTATTTATATTTATAGCATTTACTATGTGCTAGGAACTCTGCTAAGTATTTTATTAAAACTTTTTTTATTTTCAAAACATATACATAGTTTTCAACATTTACCTTGTAAAAATCTTGCATTCCCAATTTTTTACCTCCTTCTCTCCCATTGCCTCCTCTAGATGGCAAGTAATCTAATATATGTTAAACATTTGCAATTCTTCCACAATTATCATAATGCACAAGAAAAATCAGATCAAAAAAAGAAAAAAATGAGAAAGAAAACAAAATGCAAGCAAACAACAATAAAAAAGTGAAAATATTATGTTGTGATCCACACTTAGTTCCTACAATCCTCTCTCTGGCTTTCTCTATCACAAGTCCATTGGAACTGGCCTGAATGACCTCTCAGTTGAAAAGAGCCATGTTTATCATATTGATTATCATATAATCTTGCTGTTATTGTGCACAATGTTCTCCTGGTTCTACTCCACTTTTTGCTAAGAATTAAAACCAGATATTATCTCATTTGATCCTCAACAACTCTACAAGCCAGGAACTATTATATCCATTTGACATATGAGAAAATTCAGGAAGATTAACAAAGGATCACATAGGTACAAGATATCTGAGGCTGTATTTGAATTCAGGTCTTTCTGATTCCAAGACCAAGGCCCCATTCACTGTGCTACCCAGCTTCCAGATTCCACTATTTCCAAAGGAATCCCAATTTTGCTTTTTTAATAGCTACAATTATTAGAAAGGAGGATTTTTTCTCTCTGTTATGAAATCTTCATTATAATCTCTGCAACTTTTACCTATTGCTTTTATTCTGTCCTTTGAGGTCAAGCAGAAAATATCTAACCTCCTCTCTATGACAGACCTGGAAGTCAATGGAGACAAATCTCCCCTGAGCACACTCTTTTCTAGAATCAACTTTCCCAATTCCTTCAATGTATCCTAATATGGCATGGCCCTCAGGCCCTTTACCATTCTGCTTGCCCTACTTTATAGTTTATCTCCAGCATATGAATTTCATTTCTGTGGTACCCAAGAAAACCTACCTTGCAGGAAGTAAGGCAGGATTTATTCTAGAATATTGAAAAAAAACCCATTGGATTTGGCATCATACTACTTCATTTTGAATTCTGGGACTTGCTAGCAGTGTGACCTTGAGCAAATCACTTAAACCATTAAGCACAACTATTGGATGAATGGCAAGCTAAAGGGAATGGAGCATGAGAGATCTCCTTGGCTTATTTAGCTGCGTTGCTATTAAACAACTTTAGCTGAAGTGTCCACTTATCCATCTATCACTTTTATGGGAAACTGTAGGGGCTAAGAATCCCCAGTCTTTAATTCTGTGTTTCTTGGGAGGGTGTCTCCGCTTTGCTTGGGATCTGCTATTTTAAGCTGAGTAAGAGGAACAAATTCTAGAATAAGAACCCAAACATACCACAGACCCATCTCCTTGGTGCATATGACACCCAAAGCCCTCTTAGCCCCATGATGTCATTCCACATGAATTAGAAAGCAAGATGGGGTGGAAATTTCTATCCTTTTTAGCATCTTCTTTTTCATCATCCATCTGTGTGGGAGTTAGAATGATGCTATATAAATTGCAAAGTCAACCAGGCATGAAGTTAATGAAGAGTAGAATTTTAGTCAGTGCACAGATGAAGGAGCCTTGAATTTATCTATACATGGTTGTTCTGACTAGACTATAAGCAAATGAAATCCATAAAACAGTGATGGAGCCCAGACCCCCAGGAAACTCCATAAGGGCCCTTTCAGAGAAGAAATGAATAAATGAAGAAAACAATTTCTTATGGCTCCATGTGATTTCCATTTTCATGCACTTCTTTAAATCCTCATGTTTTTTGGTCCCTTGAATCAATAATATTTCACATTTCTATAGTGCATTAGAGTTTATGATAATGGGAATGTGAATGGACGGGTGATATCATTGGTAAAAAAGAACTCCCAAGGAGGAAACATCTGGTCCCAAAACAGATCCACATGTGCTCTTGACTTTAAATCTTAGAATTGTTTGTGGGTTGAATGTCTTGTTCATAATCACCAAGATAGTATGTGTCAGAATGGTCTATTACAAGAATAATAATTGTGATATATATATATATATATATATATATATATATATATATATATATATATATATATAAAATATAGTGATTTAGTTTGTAATGCATTTTCTATATCTTGTCTCATTAGAGCCTCTCAATATTCCTGTGAGGTAGGCATTATGAGCATCATTCTCCTAGTTTTATAGATGAAAAAGTGAACATCAGGAAATTTATAGTGTGCTCTGGTTCACATAATTGCTACAATTTCTTTATTTTTTCTCAACTTTTACTTTAACATTTTTGTTTTTTCTCTTACTTTAACATGCTTTTCTTTTAAAAATTTGGCTCCTAGATTTCTCTCTCTCTCTCTCCCAATCCTTCCTCACCCAATAAAAAGGCAAACAATATGATATCAATTATACATTTTAAATCACGCCAAACATATTTCCATATTATTAATATCACAAAAAGATAAAAAATAACTTCTATATTTAATAGGAATAGAAGTTGTATATAATAGATTTGTAATTTCATGTATAATCATCTTTTTTTGTTCTACAGTTATGGAAAGATTGTTTTGTTTCTTAAGTTCAGAATAAAATAAATGGAAATTTAGGAAAAAAGAAAGCAAAAAATTATGTTTAATTCTACATTGGGAAGAAATCAGTTTTCTCTCTGTATGTGGATAGCACTTTTTCATCATTAGTCTTTTGGAATCATCTTGAATCATTGTGTTGATCAGAATACCCAAATCTTTCTCAACTGATCACCATTACATTACTATTACTGCTCACAATGATTGCCCAGTTCTTCTCATTTCACTTTGCATCAGTTCATATAGATTTTGCTATGTTTATTTTTCCCCCTGAAAACATCTTGCTATTTCTTTTAATATTGGAATTGATTGTTATTTAAATGTTTGGTAGAATTCACATGTAAATCCATTTGGCCCTAGAGATTTTTTCTTAGGGATTTGATTTCTCTTTCTAAAATGGGATTATTTAAGTAAGCTTTTTTACTTCTATGTCAATCTGGGAAATCTATATTTTTGGAAGTATTTATCCATTTCACTTAGATCATCAGATTTATTGGCACACAGTTGGGCAAAATAGCTTCTAATTATTGTGTAAATTACTCTTAGGATCAGATTTAAGATAGGAGAGACCTTAGAGACCATCTAGTCCTTGTACCCTTGAAAAGAGAGAAAGGAGGTCCATAGGGGTTAGGGTGGTTACCCAGAGTTAGTATCTACTAAGTAACATGCCAGATTTTGAACTCCTTGTTTTGTTGTTGATTGTTTTCAGTCACTTCCAAGTCTTCATGACTACTTTTGGGGTATTCTTGGCAAAGATAGTGGGGTGGATTGCTGTTTCCTTTTCCCGTTCACTTTACAGATGAGGAAACTGAGGCAAACAGGGTGAAGTGACTTGGCTAGGGTTATATAATTAGTAAATGTCAGAGGCCATATTTGAATTCAGGTTTTCCTGATTGTCAACTCTAACCATTGCACTACTCTTCTTGATTCCGGTCTAGTCTTCTGTCTGCTGTACCATCGCCCTGGACTGGTCTGTTTTCTCTCATTATAGATTTTAGAGTCTTTTTAAAGCAGAGGCTGTTTCCTTGTTATCTTTGAATCCCCAGCCTCCAAAATGTCTGGATCATACTGCGTGCTTCCTAAATGTTTGTTGTCTTTCTGCTCCCAGGACTTGCATAGGGCCTGGCTCATGCTGAGTGATCACTGAATACTTACTAAATTGTCTTAAATTTAGTCAATAGACACACTGGACAATAAATATAAGTTTTTCTTCTTCAGTAGACTTTAGCTTTACTTTGTGACTTTTAAGGAAGAAACAAATAAGCTTCAGTTCCCCAAAGCTCTTTCTTGTTTAATCTTCCTAAGATGGAAAGGGTAATAGTTGAAACTGAACTATGGTTATAAGGATTAATGGGAAACAAGCTAATGGAACTTGAGTGCTACACCAGATTTATTTAAACCAGTCTTCCCAAGCCTCCTTGTTGTTGCCCACTAATTGAGAACACTATCCGGATTTATATAAATCTCTCTCTTTTTCTGTTTACTCTTTAAATTTCAGATTTCAGGAAATATTATTACATACTTTGTGTGTGGAGAGTTCTGTGTCACAAATTGAAGGAAATAGCGCAATTAGAGAAGGCACATTTCCTGCTGTGGAAAAGCAGAGGTCTGAGAGTTGTGTTCTTCTTCACACAATTGCTTTTGATCCCCTACTATTTCCACAATGAATTTCCACAATCAAATGCAAACTCCTTTGTAGACAGCAGCCAAGTAGCCCAGGGGTTACAGTGCTGCATTTGGACTCATGGACATTTGAGTTCAAGTCCAGCTTCAAGCCCATAATAGCTGTGTGATTCTGGCCAAGTTACTTTATTGCTGTCTGCCTCAGTTTACTCAACTATAAAATGAGGGAAATAAAAGGAAGAGTTGTTGTAAGAATTAAATGAAATGAGATCTATAAGATGTTTAGCACTTGATTAGTGCTTCTTTCCTTATTTCTTTTAAGATCTGACTCCACCCTCCATTACCAGCATTATTTTGTGAGCCACTCCAATCCTATATTCTAGTTATGAACAAATTGCTTTTCTCTGCTTTTTCTTATATAATACTTTCTATTTTCTCCTGTCATGTCTTGACATAAAGACATATGGACACAGGAAATTCTAGCTGTTCTTTATGCCCAGAACATGTTCTCACCCTTATTTTGTGAAATTTCTAACTTCCTTCAAATAGCCTCAAATTTTGCTTTCAACACAAGACCTTTCTGATTCTTCCCTCTCTAGCTGTAAACATCTCCTCCTCATTTACCTTGCAATTATTTTGCACAAAATACACATAAGTACTATCTTTACATTTGTAAAATATGTAAAAAATTATAAAAAATATTATTTATATAGTTATTTACATATATACATGAATATATATGTACATATAGAAATGGAAATCCCACGTAGGGAAATTCTTTCTACCAGTAAACTTTCTATAACCTATAGTCCTGGAGTTTGCCTAAGACACTAAGACTCTAGTCATCTCTCCCCCCACACACACACACAAACATCAATGTGGAATCAGTGTGCCACTTTAGTCATGAACATCCAATATCCAACTCTTCTTTCTTCTCTCTCTGGTCTGGTTCCCTCATCCAATATTTAGTCATGTTAAAAATCTGGGATTCCCAGAGGAGATGACCATGATTTTAAAATTCACCATAAACAAGTCTTTTATGGGGGAGGTATAGCTCAAACTGTAGCTCCTGAGTCCTAACTTGTGTGGTTTCTGCTAAATAACCAGAAAAAGATGTTCTATTAATTCTTAAATAATACTAAACAGAATACAAAGAAACAATAATCCACGATTCTCATCTATTCCTAAATCTGAGTCATACTGTGCCATGAATACATATAATATGTATTAGCAAAAGGGGTCACTGACTTAAGAGATTCCCATAGGGAAATATAGAAACAAAAGTTTCCATGGGCAACTTATGACTTGAGAATATAGGACTTGTTATCCTTTTTCTCCATAAGGAGGAGTGTGAATCATAAATTTCCATTACTTGAATAACTTCTTGCTGGGTTATATACTCTGTTAGTGAAACAGGTGTCCTAAGCCTGAGATCTTCACAAGTATTCAGGTCTGTTCTCTTGGCTGGGTTCAAGGGACTCAAAGATCTTTTCAAATCATGTTTAGCAGCAAAAGGCAAGGTATACAAGTCTCTGACATCCTTCTTTCTTATGTCATATAAGAGTAATTTGCACAGCTCTTCCACAATTAAGCTTATTAAGCAGCAAAGGATTTTCCTTCCTCCAAACACTACTCAATAGGAATACTTTTCCTCCCATTAACTCCAGAAGCCATGGTTTTTCTCCAATCAGCTCAGTTCTCAGCAGAAGTAACCAAGCTTGTCTTCTTATAGTCAGTACAGCAAACAAACGATCCAGTTTCTGCATTTTGTCTCAGCTAGGCTGCCTCTCTATGACCACCTATTCCTGCTTTTTGTGTCTTGCTACAAATGCAATATTAAGCAAATTACTGACTCTCCCTTGGCCTCAGTTCTCTCATGTGCAAAGTGAGTCTATTAAGTATTTGGCCTCTAATGTTCTTTCCATTTACCTGCAACATCTTTCAGTTTCACCTGCTTTTAGATGATGTGTTTACTCTCTGTGAGGCCTTACAAAAAGGTTACTCAAGCTCCCTGGAGCTCCAAAGAGTTTCCTTATCTGTAAAATGAGAACTTGAAGTTGATGGCATCTAAGGATCTGCTGTAACTGATATTTTTTACAACTTTTCAGGCCTTTTACAAAGGACTTTTTACAATCATCTTATGAAGGTGATAGGGCAAATGCTATCATGCCCATTTTGTTGTTCTTCAGTCATAATAGTTGTTTTCAATTCTTCACAATCTCATTTGGTGGTTTTTTTTTTTGGCAAAGATATCAAAGTGGTTTATCATTTCCATCATCAGCTTATTTTACAGAGGAAGAAACTGAGGCAAACAGGGTGAAGTGACTTACCCAGAGTCACACAACAAATAAATATCTGAGGCCAGGTTTAAACATAGGTTTTTTTTTTTTCTAATTCCAGAACCAGCGCTCTATCTACTGGGCCACCTAGCTGCCTATTTTATTCCAGACTTATGATTTCCTTGGTGTAGAAGACTCACATAACAGCCTCCATCAGTATTTCCCTTTTTTACTGTGACACCGCCTCTATTACATTAAAAAATAACAGCAGTGACTCTATTTGGTTTTTATCCACCATTTTGTGAAATTAAATTTCACCTCCATTTAAATCATCTGATTTAGGAGATATCACAAGAATACTGCTTCTTCCCACTGTGACCTGACTTAAAAAACTACACGATATAGTCCTCTTCTTCTCATCAGTGTGTCCTGAACTTCCTCCACCAATGAGAAATCAGACAATCCTGTGTTTCTCCTTTTTTACTCCCTCAATATATATATACATATATATAAACATATATAAGTATATGTATATATACATATATACACACACACATATATAAACACATATAAGTATGTATATACATATACATACATATATATGTATATATATATATATATAATTTATAAAACATACAACAAACCAAACTTTTAGCTACTGAGAGCTTTGGATCAGGTTTGTTTGGTAACCACATGCATTATCAAATAAACCATTACATGTAATTAGTTGGTTTCATTATTTTACCATGATATCTCTCACCCCCATTCCACAGATAAAGCAATGAAGACTCACAAATGTTAGGTCAATTAATAACTGCCAGAAGTGGTATTTCCACTGCAGATTCAAATGAATCCATATCTAACATCCTTTTCATTGACCTATAGAACCAGATGAGATGTAACTTGTATAATGTTTTATATTAATACACGAGCTATGCCTTGGAAATAGATTGGCTAATTCTTCACGCAGAATACTAGGTACTCTTATGTCATTAAAGACATCTGGCATGATTCAGTAGGAAGTAAAGTTTCTATGCAATAGCAAGGTGTGGGTGGAGAAATGACAGCAAAGAACTTTGAAAAACTCTCAGAGAACCCAGGAATGGCATGCATTTATTAGAATTGCGGAGGTTGGAAGAGAAATAAATTACCTGAAATAAACACACACAGAGAAAGATGAATTCAAAAATTTCTAGTAGGCCTTTGAGACACCAGAATACATAAGGTTCTTTTTCTTTTTCTGTTATGAATGTTGTTTCCTGAAGAAGAGGACTATATTTCCATTCAGACCTTAAGTAACATTTCCGAATTTTTAATTCTCTTTTATTTTATTTACAGTGAAACAGAATGAGAATCTTATGTTCCTTCATATCACATTAAGATCAAGATAATCCCTCCTCATGTCAGTCAAGAGAAAGGTTGTCATGACCGAGAACAATGTGACACCTTATTGAATATATTATACGGAATGTGATGTGATCCTAAGGAAAATAGTGCCTGTGCCACTTTAAGTGGGAGTTTGGAGAGGTTTGAACCATAAAAATTGGATAATATGTGTTCAGAATAAGACACTCCTTCAGGAGCATCAATCCTAAAATTTCTAGTGAGCTATGAGTCTGCAGTAGTCTTCAAGAAGAAAAACCTTGTCAGAGCTGGAACTATGGTGGAGTGAACAGGGTTTTGACCCAGATACCACATTTTTACACTCCCCTCTTAATAGAGTAGTAATTTTTTAAACTGCACTTTGATAAATTTATTATTTTCATATTTTAGCAATATTTGTACTCCTATGTCAGAGAAATGACAGAGCTATATACTCCATAATAAGACTATAGAAAGTAGGGTCTAAGGAAGTTACAACATGGTCAGAAATTCTGTCTTCCAATTGCCACATTAAAGTTGCTATGTATCCTGAGCTTGCCAACCCTCCCTTCTATATTCCTTTGACCCAGAAGCACTCTTCCCCGCAATAACCTTAAAGTATTCCAAGATGAGGATGATGATGTTGATATGGGGTAGCTACACATATACCTCTGATCTCATTGGTATAGAGAACTCTCAGGTGAAGAAAGTCCATCTATTATTTCAGATCACACCCTCTTTTGTAATTTAATTTTAGACAATTACCTAAAGCAAAGCTTCTTACACTGTGAGTGATGACCTCACACGGGGTCTCCTAATTGAATATGGGATCATGACATTATGATTTATTATCAGTAAATGTTTTATTTGTATACCTCATTTATATACCCACTTACCTGGGGTTGCATAAACATTTCTTGGATGAAAAAGGGTCCCGAGTGGGAAAAAAAAGTTTAACGTGTCCTGGACTAGAACAGGGAGAGATTCAGTGATTTGCCAATAAGATTTTTTTAAGAGTTAGTCTCATGCAATTGTGGAGAGATAGCCTTATCCAGGGTAAGGAAGACTTGGGTTTAAGGGGGATCTCTATTACTTAATCTCCAACATTCTCTAAAACTTCGAATTGTAGAATAAATTTGTAATGCATCAGCAGCTCCCTAATCTGATGAAATTGTAGATCTCATCAAAAGAAGGGGGAAAAGGGTGAGGGACTGAAGCACTCCTGTAGAAACTTGGCAAGAAACTCATGGAGAGAAAGAAATTGCAGATCTAATAAGAAATATCAATTTTATTTATAAATTATACAGACCGCATTTGCTTAATCTTCTCATCCTTGATCAGCACAGTGGGTTATCCTGTTTTAAATATATTTTGGACGATGTTAAAATGTGTATGGACTTAATATGGCCCATTAGACAGGTCTCCTGGTATGAGACAATATGGTAATTATCAGAAGCTCAAATTATTCTTGTCATGAGATAAGGAGGACAAGACAGTAGCCAGCACTCCTTTTTTTCTGTTAGAAGGTGACATCTTCAAATTGCTGGTTTGGTTGCATAGCTCCCTGAGTCCTATCTTATCTTTCCCTTCATCTCATTTCATTATCTGTACAATTCAGACTTTTCTGATCTCCCCAATTATGTTTTTGATTTCCGATTAAGCTTTTCTCACTAGTCATACATGTGCTACAAGCTTCAAAAGACTGCCTATGAATCTGCCCTCAGTAGGATCTTCCCTGATCACTTTTCACCTGGGTGAGTCCCTCAGTCCAGAGTCTGGCTCAGTTAAGTCAGGTCTTTCTAATTCAATGTGTTGAAGTGGAACAGAACAAATAGTGAACCTTCCCTATGAGAAAATGAGATGAGAGAGAACATAGACAGAATATTGTAAGGCACTAAGATCCGGAGCTGAGAGGGCCACCAATGGTCACCTAGTTCATCTTTGTCTTCATTTTATAATAAAAAAAGAAAGGCCTAGAGAAATTAATCAATTAGATCCAGATTAGATGAGTAGTAAGTGGTTGAGTTAGACTTTGAAGTAAGAATACATAAGGTCATAAATCTGGAACTGAATGAGCCCTCAGAGGCCATGGAAACTAAACCACTAATTTTGCAGTTAAGAAAATAGATGAGAAAACAGAGAAGTTAAAGCCCAAGGTTACATAGATAGTAAGTGACAAGGCCAATTTTTCAATGCCAGTCTTCTGAAACCAAATCCAATATTTATTCTACTGCTCCATACCACCCCCATGCATCGAAGGCCAATAGAAGTAGGAATTGATAGCTAAAAGACAAATGGATCCTTAACTTCTTGCATAGAAAGCAATAAATCCTTTTTTTAAATACTTTTTTTTCTGGTTATACATGTACATTTATTTTTTAAAAACACATTTCCTGGGGCAGCTACATGGCACAGTGGATAGAGAACCAGCCTTGAAGTCAGGAGGACCTTAGTTCAAATCTGGTTTCAGACACTTAAAAATCCCTAGCTGTGTGACCTTGGGCAAGTCACTTAACCCCAATTGTCTCAGCAAACAACAACAACAACAACATTTCTTTAAGAATTATATATAGAGAGAAAAATCAGAACAAAAGGGAAAAATTATGAAAGAAAGAAAAACAGAATAAACAGAAGTGAATATAGCATTTCCATTCAATTTCCATATTTCTCCTTCTGGATGGAGATGACATTTTCCATCCAAAGTTTATTGGGATTACCTTGGATCACTGAACCAATGAGAAGAACAAAGTCTTTCACAGTTGATCAATGCACAATCTTGCTGTTGCTATGTACAATGTATTCCTGGGTCTGCTTGTTTCACTCAGCATCAGTTAATGTAAATCTTCCCAGGCATTTCTAAGATCAACTTGTTCATAATTTTTATATAACAATAATATTTCATTACTTTCATATACCATAACTTATTCAGTCATTCCTAAGTTGATGGATACCTATTCATTTTCTAATTCTTTACCAATGCAAAAAGGACTGTTACAAGCATTTTTGCACATGTGAGTCCTTTTTCCTCCTTTATGATTTCCTTGGATTACAGACCCAGTAGAGACAGTGGTGAATTCAAGGGTATGCACAATCTCATAGTGCTTACAGCATAGTTTAAAATTGCTCTCCAGAATGGCAGGATCAAGCAATAAACCCTTTTAAAACACCTACTATGTGTCAAGAATGATGCTGGACATATCAATAGAAATGTAAAGACTCTATGCTCAATAAGTTTACAAATTAATGAAAGAAGACAATATGGAAAAGGAATATGAAAAGAAATGAGAAAGGCTCTCAGCATGGAGACATGATATAGTTTAAGGAACTGTAGCTGTTTGAGAAATGAAGAGATGACTGAGGGAGCCCTCTTTAAATAGAGTTTTAGGTAAGAGCTATTTGCCCTCCAATCAGAGAGACAGAAGGTGCTCAGGGTACTGAGGAGGTAGGAATATGAAGGCTGATGCAATCTCATAGAATGATCAGGTTCCTAATGGAGTCAATAAGAACTGGGCATGGATGAAAAATGACTAAAGAACAACAAATATTCAATGTGAAAGATACAACAAAAAATGAGCCTTAGATCATTAGTCTTAGCCAGCAAGACTGCCATCCTCAAGTAATTTCTCATTTAACAACTTCACTGAGAACGCTTGTCTATTTCCACAGATCTGTGATCTCCTGTATGTAGGAAATCTCTCCAGTGGAACATGACTAAACTCTTGGAATGGGGGAGGATAGGGAGAAAGAGACATAATCAAGACAAGACTATAAACAGTCCAGAATGCTAAATCGCAAAGTTTGGATTTTGTCTTACCATTGATAAGAGAGTAATAAAGGTTTTTATGAATAGGATGATGATGTCATAAAAGTTTTCAATCAGGAAGGTGATTCTGGTATATGAATTAAGAATGTTGTTTTTGTCCTTTGTTCTTGATAATGACCATGACAATGGGGATCATGATATAAAAATGAATAGGATTTAAGGGGTGCAAGATGATCAGCCTCACTTTCTCCTTCATCTGATTCCAGAAACCAGCTATAGATCAGGACAACTGGAGATGGCCATGTATGCGCTACATGTATAATATTTCAGAAGGCTCCTCCCCTTAAAAGAGCAAGGATTTTAATCAGGATGTTGGTCTCTGAATGGATAAAAAGAGGCACATGTTAGAGACATTTTGAAGGAAGAATTGGCAGGGCTTAATGTGGCCAAAAGTAAGAGATCACATCTCTCTTTACTTATTTATTGAATTGAAATAGTTTGAGTTGTTTTTTATTGTTGTCACTAAATGAAAATTCACAAGGGGGCATACTTCCATTTCCTATTCTACTCCAAGTATATTTCTTTCAATTTCTCATCAGACTCCCAAAAGATACCAGCAAAATAATTTAAACTACCATAGTGATAACTGCTCTGATTTTCATCTTGCTTTAAGTATTACAGAACAATTCCCACACAACATCCTTATCAGAGTGGAATATAGTGCGACAAAGTTCATGTGCCAGTCAGTGGGTCTGGTTATGAATGTTTCTTCTGGCATGAAATGTGGCTCTGGACAAGTCTGGACAAGTGAATATCAGTTGAGAGTCATCTATAAGATGAAAGAGCATCTGCATGGTTCAGTGGATCAGAGAGATCTTACAATCAGATATTGAAAGCTAGAAAAGATCTTTGAGTTCAACCTTTTTAATTTTACAGATGAAGAAACTGAGGCTGAGAGATGTTAGGAGGCTTGGTCAGGGTCACACTTCTGTGTGATGAGCTGCTCTCAGGATTCCCAAATCTAATTCCAGTG
>JAJPUD010000406.1:695691-723363 GCA_023553655.1 Myrmecobius fasciatus
ATTTCCTGAAGTCTGTTCAAGTTCATGTTCTTGATTTCTCTTCATTTAACAGTTGAGGAAACTGAATCACACAAAGTTAAGTGACTTGCCCAGGGTCATCCAACTGATTAATGTATAAATCAGATTTGAATTCAGATCTTTTTGACTCTAGATCTGGCACTAACCACCGAGCAACTCAGCTGCCCTTTCATGTTATAGATGACTCTCAACTGACATTCCGAAAGGTAGATTACTTGCCCAGAACCACAAAAGTAGTTCTTGTCAGAAGAAAAAATTCATAATCAGACACTTGTCTATATGGAGTATGAGGACCTGGATTAGATAATCTCTATGATTCTTTCCAACTCTAACAGTTCCTACAATTTGATCTATACTCTTTGAATGAGGATTTAACCAAAATGTACATTTGCATTTAGGGGAAGTGAAGAGGAAGCTAGTGACCAAGATAAAGTTAGAGAGAGGTAACAAGCTTGTTGTGGTGTACTGAGAGAGTCAATAAGATGGAGAGAGGATCAAGTAGGAGGTGATCTATAGTGTAAATTGTTTTAAGGATGGAAAAAAAAGTTGGAATTATTAGCTCACTGGGGATAACCAAGAGAGCATCTTTATAGTACCTTGGCATTTACAGCTGAAACTTCCTCTTCATTTTGCAGATAAGGAGTTGAGGTATAGAAAAGGGAAATGACTTGCCTATAGTCACACAGTTATTAGTGGCAAAGTTGGATTCAACTTCAGATTTAAAGTATAAGGCATCTTCCACAAGGTCACTTTGACTCTTCTACAGAAATAATTGGATTTGCCTTTATCTAGGATGGGGAGATTTGCTAAGTGCTTTTTCTATTATCTTATTTGATGTTCACACCAATCTTTGAAGGTAAATAGGGGCTATTATCATGCCCATTTTACAGATGAGGAAACTGAACCCTCTTGTTTATGCATATGTACAATATAATTTTAAAATCATATTTTTGCTTCTCTTCATTTCAGAATATATTTCTTCTCTTTAGACACTCATATTCTTTTTAAACAAAAAAGAGGATTCAAAGTTTTGCAAAACTTATTAAAGCAACCAACACTGGCAGTAAATGCAATGTTCTTCATCCATAATCTCTCATTTCTTCAGAAAAGAGAGCAAAGGGCATTTTTTGATCTCTTTTGTGGGGCCACATCTGATCACTATAATTATATATTATTATGCATTATATTTCACATACTCATTACATATTATTTTACATTTCATATGTTATAATTACATAGATATGTTTCCTTTCTCTTGCCCCTACCCCTGCCCATTTAGAGGCAACTAGGCAGTTTAGTGGAAAGAACATTAAACCTAGAGTAAATATGTCACAACTTCGATATATCTCAATTTTCTCATCTGTAAAATGTGAATAATAGCAATAACAATCTCCCAGGGTAGTTGCAAAGGTAAAATTTTGAAACTTTAATGCTATGATTATGGTGGTGGTGGTGGTGGTGATAATGATCATTGTTATTATTAATTATTGTATTTCTTTCCCATTGTAATAACTGGACATATTGTTTTCCTGGTTTTGCTTAGTTTACTCTGTATCATTTCATGTAAGATTCTTGTACTCCTCAGTATTCTTAATGTTCCATTTTTTTTACAATGTAATGATATTTCATTATTTATAATACTCCAATGGAATTAAACATTCACCACTCAATGTCCATTTAGTTTGTTTCCAATTCTTACCTAGTACAAAAAAAGATTCCATAATTATTTTGGTGTAAGTGGAATCTTTCATTCTATTTCATTTCATGGACATATGCTTATGAGTGGAATCTCTGAGACAAAGGACATGTACAGTTTAGTCATTTCTCACAAAGTTGCAAATTAATTTACACAATAGGTGGACCAATTCACATCATCATCAATTAAATTTCCACTTTTGTTATTTCTCTTTTGGGTAATCTTTGCCAGGTTGCTGAATATAAAGTATTAAATCAAAGGGTTGACTTACACTTAATATTATTGTTTTGGAGAACTCTTTCACACATTTCTTAATAATCTGTAATGCTTTTTGAAAACTATCTGTTCATATCCTTTGGCCCCTTATCTCTCCAAGGGAACTACTTAAAAAATTCTGAATGGCAGTATCTAGTTATATACACTCAGCTGGGTATCTTGTAACCATAGAAGCTACCAATTTTATAAACATTGCATATATTAATTAAATGGGATCTTATAAGTTAAGATTTCTGTGTATTATATCCCTTGATCCTTTCCAGGTTTTGGACAGGGTGTGGAGTTCATTGAAGGTTGTAATTGAGCAGGCTAGGTCATGCTGATTATATTGGGGCACTGATGAGGAAAAGAGAAAAGAAGATTGATTTCTGCATTCATAGGAGTGAGAATCTTGGGGTAAACAAAGTGAGATGCAGAGCTATGTAGAAAGGCTATAGATTGAATGTGGCACATGCAGCGGAAACAGTCTCAAGAATGGAAAGGACAATCAGATCTGGGCAAGAGCTTGGAAGAGACAATGCATTGGGTTGCAGCTGCAACAATTCTTTGCTGAAAAAACATAATTATTTCATATTGGGCACACTCAATTGTTCTGTAAGTGAAGAAGTAGTCACACATGACTGCCTTCCTCTTTTTTCCAAAGTCCTATCAGTTCTATAGGCTCACAGATCTAGAAGAGAACTTACAGACTACATAGTTTAATCCCCTCTTTGAACAGATAAAGAAACTGAGGTGCAGAATGATGAAGTGACTTCTTCATAAAATATCTGAAACATCAAAAAGACTGAGAGGCTATTTACTCCAACATCCTTAACTTTACAGATGAAGAAATGAAGGCCAAATAAGATTGAGTGACTATTGCTCAAGATAATGCAAATATTAAGTAACAGGGTTTTGAACCTGAGTTCTCTGCTTCTAGAAGTAGTGCTCTTTCCACTATACCAGGCTTTCCTCCTGCCACTTCCATTGCCATTATCATCATTATCCAGGGTCCAAAACAAATACATGCAAGGTTGGATTTTTCTTTCATTTATCTAGCCATATTACAGCTAAAATCTATTTGAAATGATGCAAAAGAGCCTCATATTGGTATGCTTCATAATACAGTCTCAGCACGTCTAAGAGGATAAAATGATAATTGAGTCAATTGTTTATTGATTGCCAAATGTCTTGGAGTTTTTAATAAGGCTAAATAAAACAGATTGATGAATACTCCCATCTCTCATAAATTCTACTCAATTAGCCTCTATTGTGGAGGAATTGTCCAAGTCTTAATATGACAAGAGAAGCTTGAAAAAGGTGACTCAGGAGGACTAGTATGCTCTTATAATATAATAAGACTCTTCTGGTTATCCCAATTAGCCACGAGCTTCTTGCCAACTTATATTATAAACTGTAGAATGAACCTTATACTCTAATAGTTATTTATTTCTGAATACTGACCTATTGTCTCTCCAGAGGTCAAATGTTAAATATTATGACTAACCTAAAGAGATATCTTTGAAAGTTGTCAAAAAGTCTGCTGAGGTCAAATGTGCTCTGATGAAATCCTATTTTCTTAAAGCAAGAGGGGAACCTAGAGATTATCTTGTCAAATCTCCCCATTTTATAGAGAAATAAATTGAGATTCAGAGGGTCCAGCAGAGGCAACTGCTCCAAGGTTTAAATAGTGATCCTTTTCTTTAAGTTCAGTGATTTTCTATTTTCCATTATTTACAATGAACATCACAAAATTTTGAGGAGTCCCTTATAACACCCATTGCAAATGAATTCACATGTCCCCAAAACCGAATATGAGAATAAAAAAGTACCATTATGTCCAAGGTCTTGTGAAAAGATGAACAATGTTTCCCTAATAATCTGATTAAAAATTCAAGATTGGAGTTTTCTCTTAGTTCCCTTTTATGTTGTCATATTTTTTTAAATATTGGAAGTGGGCTTGGACACTATCTTTTTTTCCAGCAAAAGCAGTGCAGAGTCAATCTGGTCCTCATTATTAATCCAGTTTCCTAATTTAGCTCCTACATCATGTATTTTCTGCTAGTATCAAAAATAAGGAACTAAAGGTGACGTAAAAGATCATTCAGTCTGCTCTCTCATTCTATAAATGGCGAAACTGAGGCTGAACTATATGAAGTGGCTTGCTTTTGGTCATACAGGATTTAAGTGATAGATGTGGGATTTAAACTAAGTTACATGATACTAACTTCAGCATATCAAATTTATTCTGTTTTCTACTTCTGTGTGGCTGCTCCCTCTGGTGATGATGTTAACTGAAATGGTTTTATACCCACGTAGGTAGCCTATGTGAACTGTGGCACCTCGATAATCAAGGCACTCCCTCTGCTTACTAGCCTTTTCAAATTTAACTAGGCTGGCCTGTAGACAATAGGTTTGCAGAATCACCACAGCTTTTCTCCAAGCTATCCCACTTACTTGGATTTTGGAGTTGTAACTGTTTTTATTGTTGTTTTCCTATATTTTTGAAGAAAGCCAATTATATCATGGGATGATGTCTTGAATTGCATGTGAATTAGATTTTTGTAAGGCAGAGTTGTGCAAAATCATCACCTTCCTTGTCTTTTGAAAAGGCATTGAAGTCTAGTGGCACGGGAAGCTAGGTTGTGTGGTGGATAGAGCACCAGCCCTGAAGTCAGGAGGACCTGAGTTCAAGTCTGATCTCAGACACTTAACAATTCCTAGCTATGTGACCCTGGGCAAGTCACTTAACCCCAATTGCTTCAGTAGAAAAAAAAAAAGTCTAGCGGTAAGGTGAAAGTCAAGATGATTGCCAATTGCACAGGATACAGTAGATAATCTGGGCATCTTTTACCCTTTGAAGGGTACAGCCTTCAAGAACACAAGGTCACCTTGACACCAAAAAGAGGTACCAGGGGAAGATTAAAATAGAGGTATTATCATGCACATGTTGAAAATTATCCTATTGGCATCTAAATTTGAAAGTACATTCCATAAACTCACATAATTATAGCACCATTCATGCTAAAACTAATCTCCACAATGACATATCCTGAGGTTGACTATTCAGCCTCTGCCCCCAAAGATCCAGTGATGATCTCCCATGATCTCCCCAGATACCTTCTTGCACTTTTGTTTACCTCTGCTTATTTGAAAGATTATTTGGAGGCATCCAGCCTCAACTTATCTCTTTGCAACTTTTCTCCATTTCTCCTAATCCTGCCCCCACAATCTGATCTATTCCCTGAGAACACAAATCTAAAGAGAATATAGTTCTCAAATATAAGCAGATCAGAAACTAGAACTACTTTTTGATATTACCCCAGTTCTTCATGTGTTTCATATACATACACACACATACCTATATATTTTTATAGACACGTGGACAGTTTAGAAGAAGAAAAGAAAAGAAATTGACAAAATCTTGTTTGAATACTACTTAGCATGTTATCCAAGCTGATCCATCAGTAAAGCACTTAAATCCTTAGGTAGGACTTTAGCAGGTGAAGTGGGCAAGGGGATGCTTACAAAAGCTTGTTGAATTGGATTTAACTGCAGCAGATAGATAGATGCTTTCACTGGAGATCTGCATTCTCTCATGATTGGCAGTGTGCCTTTGAGCATTGCGGGCTTCTCTTTGTTTTATGAGACTCGGGGTAGCAGGGCCACTCCCCCACAATGCAGGACCATTTCTGTCTAGAACTGAAGAACAATGAGCTGTTAAAAGGGCAAGTACCTTACTGATATTTTATAGCAAATCAGAAATCCTGCCTTCCTGAAGTGTCACTTTCTCTCCATGCATGCTGTTCTGCTCTACATCAAAATACACTGCAATCAGATTTCAATTCTACTGCTTCCATGTATGTGGTCAGACACCTGCAGTGGCACAAACAACCCTGGTACCTGGAAATGTTCTGTTTCCCCCTTCTCCAATCCCTTCCCTCCAACCTTTCACTGGGTGATGTTTGAAATTCTTCTTTATGCTTCATTCCTTTAGAAGATGAAAGCTTTTAAATTCAATTAATGGCAGGAACCCCTGGGTTGGCTATCATTTTAAGCTACTAAAATCCAGTTTCACCAGTGATAATGAAGAATTAGAGAATTTTCTTGATGTATATAGGGGAGAGAAATAGGAAGGAAGATGTGTGCATGTGAATTAATGGTATAACTGAAGTGCTACTTATTAAAGGGAGGATTTATAAGTACCTAAATGATGGCCATTTCCTAGAGACTATAAAATGGAGGCTGAATAACTGTTATTGCAAAGGGGCATCCTATCATTGATCTTCTGATTCGAAGGGATTGGAAGAATCATCGGGAAAATTGGTATACTTACTGTCAATATCATCATCATCTAGTCATGAATTCTAAGTTGCATCCTGCTCCATTATCTTATTATCTTGACAGTCACTTATGAGCTATATAAACCTGGGAAGCCAGGTCTGTTTTAATTTCCTCAACTAAATTGGGAATCATAATAACACCCTCCCACAAGGCTATTGTGAAAATCAACTAAATTATTTATACAGTGTTTAGCACAGTGTCTGGCATATAGGAGGTGTTTAATAAATGCTTATTCCCTTCTTTACTTCTTTTTTTCCCCTCTTACCACCTACTAATGTCTTTTATTCCCCAAATAACTAGCAACTAAATAATATTATCTTTATAAATTTTAAACATTATTATATGTAGCAGGTATGTGATATAGGGAATATAGCACTGCTCTTGGAGTCTTTAAGGCTTGAATTCAAATTTGACTTTTGGCTCTCACCAGCTTTATGACTCAAAAGAAAGTCACTTATTAAAAAATTTGCATTAGTTTCTTTATCTGCTAAATAAGGATAATAATGGCACTTGTCTCTCAAGGGTAGTAAATGTATAAAATGAGATACTTGTAAAGGACTTTACAAACCTTAAAGTACCTTCTAAATGCCAGTGACTAGTAATTTTGTTGTATATATTTTGCACACGCTTAAATTGTGCATTTCATCTCCCCCCAAAAAACACTTTGAAGGTAAGATCTGTTTCCCTTTTCCCTTTTCCCTTTCTCTCAACTCCAAGCACATTACTTAGAACATAGTAGATATTTTGTAAATACTGCTAATTGATAAATCTGACATTGAGACTTTGGCATGTCATGTGACAACTTCACGTCTTAGCTCCCTTAATCCTTCAATACTTTATATCTCACAAATGATGCACTTCTTCTAAGTGAAGGCCTAGCTTGGCAGAGACCCACCATCCTGCTGTTTGCTGTGTTTGGCTGGGTTCCAGTGACATAAGGCCTTCAGTGATGTAACCGAGCTCTTTAGTCTTCTTCCTGACAGCAGCCAGGTGCTACCGGTGGTGCTGAAGCAACCATGGCAAGGGGGCTACTGTCCAGAGTACTGAATGAAAATCTAAAGTTTGTGCAGATAAACAAACATTGGGCCCACCTCACAGATGTGATTGTTTCGGCAGAGTGATACTACCCATTCAATAACCCTATCCATTTATTATTATAAAGCCCAGATAAGAAGTACAAAGCTTTGAGAGGCATTTTAGCATTGGCTAATTTTCTTAGTACTTAAGGCTTTCTATGAATGGGTTTTCAAAGAATTGTACTTTCAGTATTCCTGGCCCTTCTCCATTTGTTGATATATATCATGTCACCTTCTGTTACAAGTATAATTATCATGCTTCCTGGAAGGGACTTATATGCCTCCAATGTCCTTGGGAAAACATGCGTTTCTAGAGTGATCCACTTGTCTGCAGGTTTATGTGTGGTTTAAAGGGAATCTGGATGTGGTTCTTCAGAAAGTTTAAGTTGCTAGAAATCCAAAGCAGATGATGAGAATTTTCCCCATGACAATTTCCACACTTATGCATGACTCTCACATTGAGGTTCCATCCCCTCCCACTACAGGATCATGCAGAGTAGTTGTAAATACTGAGCTTGTTACACTATTGTTGCTGGAGGGATCACAGGAGAATTTTAATGAAGAAGCTGTAAAGGCAACTAATGGCAATAGAAGAGAGACTTTGAGTAGGATTAAAAGTGATTGGTAAAGTGACATATAATTTAGGGGGGCAAAGGAGCAAAGTTTTTGTCTCTAGTTGTGGTAGCTCATTAGACATCACTATGACTAATCTGCTGCCTCTTCACATTATCAGTAAATGGCTCTCTAGTCACTGTAAATCATCTAATGGCAGCTGATATGACCAAAAGGTGGCCATGAAAAGTAGAATCTAAGAAACTGGCATCAGAGAGCAGCCTGATGACTGGAAAGCCAGTGAGGATGACCAGAATTAAGAGTGGGTCTCTGGAAGTGAGAGAGGATAGGACTTCAAGCAGAAACAATTTATTCAGAAAAAGGTGAAGCTTCAGGGAACCACAGTAAATCCAGAAGAAAGTACTATGATTACATCATCAGAGGTCACCATTACCTTTGTTTATTAAAGGGTATGAGTTATCCAGGATACATAAACATCCTAATTGCACATGCCTGCTACATATATGCCCAGATTATATGGTTTCCTTTGGGTATGACTTCTATGCAAATAATAGAATACTGGGTTCCATCTGAGTTCCTATTTTGTCCTACTGTTAATAAGGTAATCTTGGGGGTGAAGTCCTCATTACTTTATATCCAATGATGTTTGATGAAATGTAATTTGAAGGAAGAAAAGAAGTTTTACATAAGCTTTACCATATGATTAAGTGCTTTATAAAAAAAATCATCTCTTTTGATCCTCACAACTTCCTAGGGGAACAGGTGTTATTATTTTATAGTTGAAGAAATTGAAGTAGATAGAGGTTAGGTGACTTGGCCAGGGTAACACAGCTAGTAAGTGTCTGAGGCTGGATGTGAAATCAGGTTTTCCTGATTCCAGGATCAATATCTTAACCGCAGTGCCACTCAGATGCCTCTAATTTATTTGAAATAATATGTTTGCCATCTAGTTCATAACAACATTAATAAAGGACTAATACATCATAGTTTTTAAAGGATTGTTGACCCTCAGGGTTTCTTGACTTTGGAGTAGTTTTCTGGGGGTACTTCTGTGAAAAGTATCCACTTAGGGGATACTGAAAGTAGATCCTTCCTCCACAATGTGTTCTCTGTAGATGTCTTAAAATTATTACTTTTTGTTTAAGTTCATCTTAGGTGCTCCTTTATACACTACTGTATGGAGGAAAGATGGTTAGATTTGGCTTTGTCGGCCCTCAATTCAAATCCTGCCATTCTCCTTACTTCCTGTGTGACATTAAACTTTGATTAACCTCTCTGGGCTTTAGTTCCTTCATCTATAAAATGAGATGTTTATACTTATCAAACTCTATTATTCCTTCTAGTTCTAAATCTGTGATTTTGTTCAGGATGTCAATTCTCAAAGAGAGTCTGCCATTAACTAATTGACCATGGACAAATGAAGTTGCTACCCAAGGGCTCAGTATCCTTTTCTACAAAATGATGCAATTGAATTAATGATCATTGGAGTCCCATTCAAATCTAATAGTCTGGTTTTTGTTCATATAAAATCCTTTAAGGTTGAAATGCTTCACCATTTTAATAAAGAATTGTGTTGTCCATTCATTAAAAATAATTTAGGAGAAATGGATGCCAGTAAATTGAAATTAACCACTCTTCTGGCTCAGGACTGGCTTTTTGCATTTGTAATGAAAGCACTAGTGTTCTCCTGGTGGAAACTTCTGAAATTGCAGTCAAAGTACATTAATACATGGATGAATTCATGTCTCTGAATTGGATGTTTCTTCCACTGATACAAATCACAAATCACCAATAAAAAATCATCTTGTGTGATTCTTGCTCATGACCTCCCTTAGATCTTTCACTCAGGATCCACCCAACATTTCAGGTCTCTGCCCCTATACTTCTTGAAATTCCATGTATAACAATAGAGCCTGTGAGATTTCCATCATTCACCTCTTGTTCTTTCCACAGAATCATAAATGTTGAAAATAACACCCTTTCTTTATATGGTTTCTTTCATCTTATATGTGATTAATGATGTATTGTTCCTAAACCTACCCACCACGAACATTTAAATTGCCCTTTGGATAACCTTCATCTTTAATTTATTGAATTGTAGTATTCATGACTCATAGCCATGAAAATATAATTGGAATACTGTAAAAATATGTACCTTATTCAGAGATGAAGTTGGGGGTTATGAAAAAAAATCATAGGCAAGTGACTAAGCCTTCCCAAGTATTAGTTTCTTCAGCTAAAAAAATGAATAGGAGGATTGAATAGATTGCATTTCAGTTCTTCATTTCTGATTATTTGATTTCACAAAAACAATCCAGTTTACTCATCCTTACCATTCTCTTATGGAGCCTCATTGATAATATCTAGTCTCACCAAGATTCACTTACCAAAATTATCTTATGTCTGTCAATCAAAATGCACATCACAGTCTGGCCAAGAGGTGGTCTTTATTGGTATTGTTCTTCCAGTTTATTGGAAAGTAAAGTTAAATTCTTTTCAATACTTATAGATTTCATTTAACAGGTTCTGCAATATTTTGTTGTTTGATGCTGTCAACATGATGTCTCTGATGAGGTCAGGGTAGCAATTCCTATTTCAAATTAAACATGCGACAAATTTACAATGGCCATTCTTATTGGCAAAAGGTAGATTTATTTAGGGGAATAAGTTACAGACAAAATGAAGGGCTGCAATAGGCACCAGAAATGGTAAATATGAAATAGAGTGGAAGAGTATATGAAAGACAAGTTCCCCAGGGAAACTTACAATTAATCAGGAGAAAAGAAAATACTCCATAGAGGAGTTTAGCAGACTAACCAGAGTTAGCTATAGTAAAGAGAAAAATGCCATTAGAGGGAAAACACTATGAGGAAGGAGAAAGAAAATAACTTCATAGTCAGCTTAGTCCTGAGAAGAACTCAGCAAATATCTTCATAACTAGATCATTTGGATGGGAAAATACAGCCTTAGGGGGTTTCTCAGGGAATTCAGGGAAGCAAAGGCAGAATTCAGAGAGAAGATCAAAGAGCCAAATGTTATGCACCTGGAAGACCAGGTCGCAGATCTGTCTAAAGAGATGCTAATCAATATTTTAAAGGTTGTTTAAAGATGTCCAAAGTTTGGGGGGATGTTCAGTAGAAGTTGATAAAAATTTCATTTTCATAATCACTCTATACAAATTATTCATGTCTGATGGAAATGTATTCATGTCTGATCATAGCTATTTGAGCTTCTTCTCGAATGGAAAAGATAGTAAGTCAACATCATTTCAAATTGGAGGGTATGTATGCACAAACATGTATAAAGTATATCAGCATATAAATGTATATATCTATATAGCTATATACCTATATTTTAAACATATGCATCCCATGTATATTATCTATAGAAAGATAATGAAGAATGTAAGTAAATAATTTTCTCTCTATCTCTCTCTATCTGTATCTATCTATCTCTATGTGCCAGGGATATCCCTAAGATATCTATCATCTATCTTTATATTGCCCTTTGAATGAGCTTTATTTTAATCCATTGAGCTATAATAATCAGGACTCATAATCATGTATATTTAAATATACATATATGTCTATATTTAGATCCCGGATTCAATGGTCAATGATAATGACAAACATTTTTGGAGAGCTGCTGTTTTCCTGTTTTATGCTTCACTTACTATTTATTATTTATCAAACTGTTGCTTGGATATTAATTAGCATTAATTAATTCCAAGCAGATAACATGATTTAAAGGAACCAGATAACTTCCTGATTTTTTAATACATGCTGAAGACAATAATATCTTAGAGGCATCAACCCCATACAAAAGGTACCCACTATGCCATCAATTTCAAACTCAAGTTTCATGAGTTTTTTTAATTTTAAAATAATATTCACCTATATTTCTAATTCTATTTTCTTATTACCAGTTACTTTAATAGCATTCATTTGAGGCTAGATTTTAGGCAAGACATTGACAAGCTAAAACAGATCCAAAGGAGGATTGGGATGAAAAAGGAATGAAGCAATGACACATGAGACTGAGTGATGGAATGAACTAAAGACTAGAGAAGGCAAGGAATAGAGATAAGCTCTACCTTTAAGTATCTGAAAGGCTGTCATGTAGAAGAGGAATTAGGTACAGGGAGGCAGGTTATAGCTCAGTGTAAGGAAAAACTTACTTATGAGTGATATCATGAAATAAGATGAACTGCCTTGAAAGGAATGAGGTTCATGTCATCATGTAGGAGCACTGCTTTATATCAAGAACTAACAAAAGTTAGTTTATATGATACTATGCATCTCTATACATGCATTTGATTTTTAAATACATGCTTCCTTCATTATATGTATGCTATACATATGTATTGCTCATATATATTATATACATTTCTATTACTAATATGTATTATATTCATATGTATTATATGCATATGTATTGCTAATATATACATACGTATTTCCCTTTCTGAATTTCCTTTTGCTCTCTCTCATTTTTAAAAACTTGAACTATTTCATTGATGTCATTTTATTTATTTTTTTCCTTTCAGGGGAGGATACAACCATTTTATTACAATTTTCCCTATCCTTATGAAAAATAAAAGCCCTTACATCAAATCAACTTAATCGTGTAAGACAAATCCACATGTTGTCCACATTAGAAAACATCTAGCTCGTTATGTTCCTCTAGTCCAACAGAACATTGCCAAGATGTAAGTCAATACATTTATTAGGTATTGCTGTGTAGAATTTTTTGGTAGTATAATGGCTGAAGATTTAACCAAATAACCAGGAACACCTGAGATCAACAGCCATTTCTGACACTTAATTCCTCTGTATTCTGGATCAAGTATCTCAATGTTTCTGTATTCTAGACAAAAAATGTTCAGACATACAGAAACTTATGTCTGACAAAACTCCTGAGTACTGCTGGACACAGAATAAAATATGTTTTAAAATACAATAAAACATATAATGTTAATATGTGATTTTCTAAGTCAATATGAAGTTAAATGGAGCTTTAAACATGGATCAGTGGCCCCTATGTCTATTTGAGTTTGACATCAGTGCTCTAGGAAAATTTCCAAGGTGCTGGAGAGGTAGGTCCCAACTTGTGTAGAAAGGTTTTCTCCAGGAATTCCCTAAACCAGCAAAATTATAGATCTTACTCTTATCCATACAATTAGATAGTGTAATCTCCTTGAAGTCTGGGACTCCTTGAAGTCTACAGTGCTTCTTAGACAGTGTCTTTTTGAATTTTAAAATATAGCCTAGCTTAGAGTCAGTAATAAAGCTAAATTTTGCTATTTGTTTGACTGTGGAAAAGTCATTTAATGTCCATAAGTGATCTCCCATATCATCTTAGAACCTATTTACTAACATATAGGTGGTCTATAATCTTTGTTGGTATAAGGAATTCCCATAATGTAAGTTCTTTGTGCTAAAAAAGCCATACATATCCATCACATAGTCATGTATATTTCTGTCTTATTTTTCTTATAGTGGTGTAGTGGTGGTGAGGCCATTCTTGACCAATTGATTTTCTCTCAGTCCACCTGATGAAATGATGGAGTTGGTGCAAATATCCAGTGGAGACACTGGACCTAGAAAAAGGAGCATAAACTTGATTCCACGGGGGTCTTATGGTTTGGAGGGTGTGAATTTTCTATACTTTCTGTGTTCCATATGGATAAGCATCCATGGTAGGGAACTCCACATGTGTTCCCACACTTATCACTAATGTGTTTTTTGGGGGGGAGGGAGAGATTTGTTTATTTGTTTTTATTATTGTTCTTACTATGCAACTGTAGTCTATGACTTCTTCAAAGGATCTAAAAAGTGCAGTGGTTAGAGAACCTGATCTGGAATCAGGAAAACCTGGGTTTAAATCCTATTTTATGTTTTTGTTACATGTGTGGCTTTGGACAAATCAGTGTATCTCTATCCACCTAGGTTTCCTCATGCATAAAATGAGGATAATCAGAACATTTAATTTCTAATGTTGTTTTGAACAGCAAATGAGATAACAGATACAAAGCACTTTGGAAATCTATTACAGAAATGTTAGGTATTATTAACATGCCCAATTTGAGCTAATTATGTTAGCCAGCTGATTACTGAAGGTAAAATAAGGCAATGGGACTTCTGGAAGATACCTTTATGGATATAGATCTATGAAGGACCTTGAACCTTTGATAGTTGTGCCCATGAGGACACAATGCCTAAGAGTGAATTTGAGGGGTAGCCCATTATACACGGGCATTATGCTCCATTAGTTTGTTTATCCCAGGAAAACAATCATGTTGCCTTATTTAAATTTTCCCAGCACCTAGCCCATTATGCTACACATAATAGGTACTTTTAGATTTGATGAAATAATAAATGAATGTCATGGATGGGTATCATAGTACATTCCTGGGTTGTACTAAATTGCTACTGAAGTCATGTGGGTTGAGGACTCTGCTGTCAGAGAATCTAAAATTAAACAATGGGTCTTCTCTCTTCTCTCGTCTATGGCTGACAATTTTTCAGGGGCATGGGAAAAACTCTAAATGCCCTTTGAATACTTTTTTGCATGCTTTCTATATAAAGCAGATTATCTCTGTCTTGGGATTTTTCTTGCAAATCACCTTAAGTAATCTTTAGCCACAGACTCCGTTATCTCCTTATTATTTCTTCCCTGAGAGTCTTACTTTTCCAAAAGAAATATAAGAGTTTTAGGAAGGAAAAAAAATAAGCACATATGTATTTCCCTTTATTGGGTGGTGGTTGAATGAGTCATAGAAGAATCTTTTAAGCACAGAAAGACATTATCTCAGGGATGTTGCTCAGAGATGAATAGAGAGGCTGAAGGTAGGAACACTTGAGTGTGGATGTATAAAGAACCCTGGGAGGAGGCAAACATTATTTCCTGTGTATCAGCCCACTCGAGCCTCTTTCTCCAGAGGGGGTGTTTGAGTCATCAGATTCAAGATGTCCTCATTTCACATCCTGAGTGAGACAGCATCTACACACAGCTCTGATCAATTCATTCTTTTATCTTTGCCTATTCCTCTTGCTCCATCTTTGAACAATCAGGGTTTTCTTTACTATACTAGAGATTTAAGGACCTTACTATGAGGGCATGGGAGCTCTAAAATTTTAGACAAGACTTACATGATTTTGAAACCTGTTTAAAACATAATTTGGCTATGTAATTAGGAACAGGTCATTTAGTCTTTCTTTCCTCAATTTTTTCAACTGTGATAAGGGGATGGTAATGTGGTATTGTATAAAGAGAGAAAGCCTTTGAATAAGGAAGAACTTGGGAGCCCTAATATAGACAACTATGTATAGCTATGGCTAAGTCATTTCAACTCTCAGTATCCCCAGACAACTTTTTGAGATTTCAGATTACAGATGAGTCACCCATTTACATTAGTAAGGATATTTACTTATCAGCAATTTCCAACACCAATGAAGGGAAGAAGGGGATACGTATTTATATAGCACCTATTCTGTGCCAAACATTGTGTTTAAATGTTATCTAATTTGATCCTCACAACAACTTTGAATGGTGTTACCATCATTTCACAATTGAGGAAACTAAAGCAGAGATTTTTTTATTGACTTGTCCAATCAGATAGTTCCTAAGTATCTGAGACTGGATTTGAATTCAGATTTTCCTTACCTTAGAACCAGTACTCTATTCACTACACCACCCACTTGCCTCAATGAGTTGGTAGGTTTAGACAGCTCTCACTAGGGGGGATAACGATAGTAAAGAATAGTTGGTAGGGCACAAGACTTGAATTCAGAAATGCAGGTTCAAATCCTACCTCAGACACTTACTGTCTGTATGGTCCTAGGCAAGTAATATGACATTTTTAAAGCCTGAATTTCCTGATCTATAAAATGAGAGGGTTGAATAGTTAAGTCCCTTTTGAATTTTAAATCTACAATTCTCTGACAAAATGATATTAGATTATGACTATAAGCATGTAACATGCTCACTAATAGAAATAATTTGTAGAGTTATAATTTGCAATGCTTCCTATTTACCTTATTAACCTTATTTACCCTATGAGGTAGACAATACAGTTATTATTATACTCATATTACAGATGAGCAAACTGAGTCCCCAGAAAGATTATTGATCATGATTATCCAGATAGTAATTATCAGAGCTAGGATATGAAGCCAATTCTCCCTGACTTCAAGGCCATTCTTCTAGGGACAATCTGTAGCTCATCATGTTAACTATTGTCATTATTCCTTTAGTTATTGTTAACAAAGTCCCTTGTATATATAAAACACAAAAGAAGAAAGATACAAACGGTGATCCCAAGAAAGAAGCTTCTTGAATTCAGGATATTATTTAATAGAAGAGACTAATCTGATTAGATGATTGGTTTTATATAGTCCAGACATGGGAGTCCCCACTTTCCCACTATCTAGGTTTCTGTTTAGATATGTTTCTTTACTTTTTCTGATATCATTTTCTCTGTCTGGAATAGTCCTATCCATCTTACAGAATTGTTTTGTGGACAAGTATAGGATATTTGAAAAGCTGCATACATTGCAAACAGAAGAGAAGTCAGATTTTTATTTGCAAATATCCATGGTGATACCACTTCTTTCCACAGTAGATGGTTCTTCCCTGTGATCATCTCTAAGCCTAAACTAAGCTAACCCTTGAAAGGAGCCCAATTACATTAGGGAGACATATATTCATCATTTGGACATATTTGAATGTCAAGTCTAATTATTTTTTATTTTTAAAAAATCTTATTTTCCTCAAACAATATAAAAACAATTTTTAACATTCAGGTTAAAAACTGAGTTCCAAATTCTCTCCCTCCTTCTCTCTTTTCCTCAGTAAGAAGGCAAGAAATTTGATATAGCTTATACATGTGCAGTCATGTAAAATTAATTTCACCGTTATTCATGTTGTGAAAGAAAATACCAAAAAACAACAAGAAAAATAGAGAAAAAATAAGCTCCATTCTAGATTCAGATTCCATCAGTTCTTTCCTTGGAGCTGAATAGCATTTTTCATCATAACTTCTTCAGAACTGTTTGCTTTATTCACTGTGAATCATTATACACTTTTAGTGTTAATGTATACAATGGTTCTGTTCATTTCACTCTGTATCAGTTCATGTAAGTCTTTTCCAAGTTTTGTTGAAAGTATCCTTCTCATCAATTCTTATGGCACAATAGTATTCCATCATAAGCATATACAACTTTTTTTAGCCATTCCCCAATTAATGGACATCCCCCCCACAATTTCCAGTTCTTTGCCATCACTAAAAGACTTGCTAAAAATACTTTTGAACATATAGGTCCTTTTCTTTTTCAAAAATATCTTTGAGATACAGACCTAATAGTGGTATCTCTGAGTCACATTATATATGACTATAGATAGCCCTTTGGGCATAGTTAACCAAAATAGTTAACCAGTTTACCAGCAATCTATTAATGTTTTCACTTTCCCATATTATTTCCTACATTTGTCATCCTTTCCTGTCATATTAGCCAATCTGATAGGTTTGGGATGGTACTTCAGAATTATTTTAATTTGCATTTTTCTAATCAATGTTTTAGAACATTTTGTATATCTACAGATAGTTTTGATTTCTTTATCTGAAAAAAATCCTGTTCATCTATCAATTGAGGAATGAATCTTATTTCTGTAAATTTTATTTCATTTTCTATATTTGAGAAATGAAACCTTTATTAGAGGAATGATGTAAAATTTTCAGTTATTAATAATATGTATTTCCTTTCATCCTATTTCTACTCCATTTATCCTAAGCTCTTTTTTCTCAAAAGTGTTTTGTTTCTGATTTTATCTCTCTTAATCTTCTTTAAGTTCTACTTTTTCAAGCTATCATAATAATAAGAAAGTTTTTAGGAGTTACTAATTTTTTTTATCTTTTTATCTTTACTTTCAATTCAGTTCAACAGATCTTCCTCTCCAACTTTCTAAATTGGCTTGGAATGGACAATTTTTTACCCCAGCCTTTTGTTAATTCTGCCACTCTAGATTTTGTTTTGAACCATTATTTAAAGGTCTTTTAAAGAGTTTGGAGGAGCGCTTGATTTTTCTCCACCATCTTTGTTTAGCCTTCACACCCCATCTCCACACAGAGAAGTCTTAATGATGAAAAGGAGAAAAGGGAAGGAGACAGATGACATATAGAAGCATGGTCAAATTAAGAAAGTACAGGGGGTTCTGAAAGGGCTGATAGTAAAAGGGCGCAACTAGGACATAGGAGATTCTTCTTTGGATACAGTTGGGACTAAATCACTAACATGGTCCCTTCCAATATTGAAATTCTGTTTCTGTAATTGATTTTCAGACATCTTAATATTCTCTCTCTACTGAAGAGAACTTTAATTTCTTAAATAATCAGAGCCAGTGTCTTCTTGAATCTTCTGAAAAGGCCAGACCCTTGCTTCGGAGATGACATTCTCCTCTTGCCCTTTCCTTATTTTAGATATTTTGTAGATTTTAACATTTTTGGGATCATGGTATTTCTTAGGAAATATAGCCACTTGACTTTACAGGGTGGGGGAGGAGCTCACCCCAATCTGGCATCTGGCAGCTTCCTTTTATAGTTAATTATTCTTGTTAACTAGGTGTTAAATTGTGGAAGAATTGTAAGTGCTGTCAGCACTTTCTAAAGGAATACATTTGGCATCTACTAAATTTGGCACTCAGAGCTCCAATCATCCCACTCTAGTTACAATGACTATTAACCAGGAAAGGATGGGGTGCTGTTCACTAAGTGACCATAGAGACTTTGTCTTTTTCCAGGAAGACTTATTTACAATTACTCTGGCACTATTCCCAGGATGGACATGTCTTTTGTGCTTACCACCTGGGAAGCCACTTAGTCCCATCCATTGCTCAATGATCAGTGGTTGAACACCTGTTCTTTGTTTGAATCTTAGTCTGTGACATGAGAATCACTCAAAATAAACTTCCCAGCTTGTGCCAAACTTGAGCAATACAACAGAAAGCCCCATCCCTGTCTGGACTGGATGAAAATACCATTGTTCTGAATATCTTGATGAGTAGCCAGGAGCTGCTATTGAATCTCTCTAGAAGTCAATAGAAACCGTGTCTGTTGTCCAGCAGAGAAGCTCAGTGTGCAAACTATGCTGAGCAAAAAGCATTCACTTAAGTGGGGTAAGCAAAATAGCCAGAAAATTGACTGGTTTCAAATATAGTAATGTGTGGTCAGAAAGGGAGTCAGAGAGACTCAGGATTTCATCCAACATTGGCCATTGTGACTTTCCTGAACAAATGTATTCTTTCCAACCCTCTCTGTGCTCACCTATGAAGCTGCACAAAAGGATATGTACCTGTTTCCAAATTTGTTTGGTGACGCTTAGGAGAATAATATTTTCTTTTATTCTATTAGACAACAAATATTTGTGCTTAATTATGCAATTGATTGGCATAGATTCAATGTATTCTATTAGATGCTGAGCATATACACAGTTCTTGCCCACAAGGATATTATGTTTTACTGAGTGAGGGAACCTTCAGCATTTGCTGTAATAAAATTTGAGGTGGTCAATAATACTTAAATGAATCAGGAAGGTCTGCAGAATTTCTGAAATAAGAGAGAATGAGAATATCTTCAAACACAGCAAGTCACTAAGGAAAATGATCAATTTATTAAACTCAGATCAGTTTTACAAATATGGATGCTACGCGTACTTTGTGCAAGACAACAAAAAATGATAAAGATTCACAAATAATGTTTATATCCTTAATTAATTAACAGTACAGCACACAATGATTGTCTTGGGGTTGGGGAAACAGGGGAAGATTCTCCCCATCAGATAATTAGGCAGTCAGCTGATAAACTTTTATGTGCCTTCTATGCACAGGAACCCGTGTTAAGCACTGGAGATACAAAGAAGGATAAAAGGCAATTTCTTTTCTCAAAGATCTTCCAGTCTAATGAGGGAGAAAACAAGCAAACAATTGTGTACAAAATATATACACAAGAAACTGGAAGTAATCAACAGAGGGAAGGCACTAGCATTGAGAGAGACGGGGAAAGGCTTCCTGGGCAAGGTAGGATTTTAATTGGGATTTGTCACTGCTTCAATTGCCTGGATGCAATCTCCATGACAGAAAAACAAACTAATTGAACTTACCCATCTGATAAACTAGAGTGAGTTAAGGCATTAGAATGTTCACAATCAGATAATTTAATGTGATCTCACTATTGATACCAAGGTAAAGTCATTTAGCAGGATCATAAAGAACACAGACCTTAGATGTGTTCCTGGTCAAGTTCTCTTGTTCAGTTTTCTCTGTTTTGCTGAGACCATTAGGGTCAGTTTATTTTGTCAGCAAGTTAACAAACATTAGTTGTCCTGACCTTCATCAGCAACTAGACCTATATGGTCCTAGAGATGAAAGTGAGCCTGGTGACTTTGCAGAGCTCTCCATCACTTAAATCCAATTTACTTGTATGTCATGGAATCCCTTCTTTGATGCCATGGTCCACTTTGAGAACAAAGGACAAACAATAAAAACAACAACAAATGCTTAATATGTGGGTTGAGGAAAGCCAGGTGACACAATGAGTTGAGTGCCAAGTCTGGAGTCAGGAAGACATCTTCCTGAGTTCAAATCTCAGTTAGCTGTTTGACCCCAGGCAAGTCACTTAACCCTTTTTACCTCAGTGTCCTCATCTGCAAAATGAGATGAAGAAGAGAATGGGAAACTGCTTCAGCATCTTTGCTGCAAAAACTCAAATGGGGTCACAAAGAGGCAGACATGATTGAAAGTATTGAAGATAGAAGTCCACATTCAGAATAACCAGATGCTAAGTAAATTACAGGACAGTTACACACTCAATGAGCTATTTAGTTCAATCCAATCCATAAGTATGCATTCAGTGACGTATACACAAACAGAACCCCCATCCATAAATTTCTACCCATATAAACATTAGATAGATAGATAGATAGATAGATAGATAGATGAAATAGAGGAATGAGATAAATAGATGGGAATAGATAAGTAGATGGATAGATATATAGATGGAATAGATAGGTAGATAGATAGATAGTAAGTTATTTAGTTCAATCCAATCAATAAGCATGTATTCAGTGGCATACATACAAACATACCTCCATATCCATAAATCTCCATCCACATAAACATTAGATAGATTGATAGATGGATAGATAAATGGATGGATAGATGAAATAGATGTATGAGATAAATAGATGGAATAGATAAATAGATGGATAGATATATGGATAGAATAGATAGGTAGATAGATAGTGAGTTATTTAGTTCAATCCAATTCATAAGTATGCATTCAGTGATGTATACACAAACATACCTCCCTATCCATAAATCCCTACCCATATAAACATTAGATAGATAGATAGATAGATAGATAGATAAATGAAATAGATGGATGAGATAAATAGATGGGAATAGATAAGTAGATAGATAGATTATGTAGATGAATAGATAGAGATGGAATAGATAGATAGGTAGGTAGATAGATGAATAGATGGATAGATAGATGGATGGATGGATGCATGATATTGTACTAAATAGGAGGAATACAGAGGCAGAAATAAAGTAGAGTCTGTCCTTTAGTTCATGTTCAAGTCCTTATACTATTGGACTTTGTGGTGATAAGTAAAGCCCCAAGGCTGATGAGATCTTACAGGATAGGGAGGTTATCTCAATAACAAGCCTTGGTAGTTTGGGGGGGGGGGGAGTCAATCACCACTCTCTATTTTTCTGGTTGGTTGGTGGGTCCATCAACTCCAAACTTTCATTTAAGGAGAAAGCTCAACTCAGACATTTCATTTCTCACCTGGATGCACTAATTTGGGACTTCTGTAACTGAATTCTATACTGTGTCCCTGCATCAGGAACCTATTCTTCTCCACTATCCCCTACTTTTTTGCCTCTATTTGTGTTTTGTCTTACTCTAATCTATTTTAAGTTCTTTGAGGACAAGATTGTCTTTCTTTCTGCTGGCATTTGTATTCCCAATACTTAGCAAAGTACCTGGTACATAGAAGGCACTTAATAAGTGCTTATTGATGTTGAGAATATATAATGCCTGACATCTCTGAGCCTTGAGTTAGGCCGTTGGGAATTATGCTCCTGGTTTCTGGGATCTTTTGTGGATTGGATTCTATTAGAAGCTGAATGGCAACCTATTGGGGATGATACAGTAGGCTTTTGCCCCATTGGTTATGTAGAAGCAGTGATGACTCAAAGGAAGTCAATTCCTCATGGTATTTCCTGGGTTGAAAGCCGGAAAGAGAATAGAACAGAGAATGTCCCTGACTCCCTGAGCTTCCCTACTTCCAATTAACATCAGAGTGAGGCTGTTGCCCACATTTCTGACTCACAGATTTCAGTGACCCAGGAAGGAGCCCTGAGGGCTTCTCTGAACACTTTTGTAAACATGGCTCTGTGAAGGAGACTGGGCTTTGAGATAATGAAGTACTTGTGGCTTGGAAATAGAATTTAAGTTCTGAAACAAAAGCAGGTAAAAATAAACTCATGAGGTTTCTTCTGCTGGTTTAAACAACGACAAACATCTCTCCATCCCAATCCCAATCTCCCTTCTTGAATTTTGCTTTGACACTGAGTAGAAGAGACATAGATAGATGAATGGATAGAAAGATAATAGATGGATACACACACATTAAAGATATATATATATATATATATATATATATATATATACAAACATATATATAGTATGTGTGTTATGTATGTATTTGTACACATATATATGTGTGTATATATATAATTTTTTTTCAACTGAGAAGTTCCCAAATAGGATCTTCTTTTCACCAAAACAGTTGAGTCCCTACTCTGCAAATTAGAGATTGGTCTAGCACCAATAGGTAAAATGACATGTCTAAAATCACAGAGTGAATATTGATCAGTCAGTCAATGATCGTATCTTAAGTACCCATTCCATAGCAGGAAGGCAGCATGCTAAACACTGGGGATACAAAGAAAAGCAAAAAAACAAAAAACAAAAAACAAAAAAACAAAACAAAACAAACAAAAAAAACAGTCCTTGCCCTAATAGAGCTCACATTCTAATAGGGGAGATGGTATGGCCCCCAAAATATACCTACAAAACAGATACAAGATAGATGGAAGGTAATGAGAGAAAGAAGGAAAGAGAGAGAGAAAAAAGAGACGAGAAAGACAGAGACAGACAGAGAGAGAGATGGAGTGAGGGAAGGAAAGAGTCTTGAGGGACACCTATCTTTGGGAATCATGACTTATGTAAAGAACCACAAAAGGAGAGTTACAAGGAGAGGTTAGATACATAAAAGATACTACTGTCACGAAAACCTAGAGGGAAGAGAACATCAAGGAGAAGAGGGTGAACAACAATGCCAAAGGCTCCAGAAAGATCAAGAAGGATAAGATTTGAGAAAAGGCTATTGGATTGGGCAATAATGACTTCAGAGAAGAATTTTAGGCAAATAAGTTCAGAAGCCACATGGCAAAGGTTCAGATTGGACCCAGGATTTACTGGTTACAAAATCAACTATTATAATAATATTATCCATTCTGAAACAATTTTATTTTGGTTTTTATACATTGCATCTAAAATGTTATCAGTAGAAGGGATGCTAAAATATAGAATATCAGAACTGAAGTTCTAGAACATAGAAAAATAGAAAATGGTTTTGAGACTCGTGTAATATAGGATTTACATGTGATTCTGACCTCAAACCCAGAGATTAGAGAATATTAGATATGGAAATATATCTAGAAATAGAATGTTAGAACTGGAGAAAAAATAAAATATAAAATATAAGAGCTGTAAACAACTTAGGACATAGAAGAGGAAGGCATTTTAGAACTTAGAATCGAATAACAAAATGTAGTTTTATAAATAAAACTGATCTGTAATGTGTAAGTTATAGAATATTATATGTAAAATGATATAAGAATACCAAATGTCATAGCTTAGAGGAACTTATAGATTATAAAAACATTAGTGAGAAGTAACTTGAGAATATAGGATGTTGGAATTTAGGATATAAAATATCCAATGTGGAAGAGCCCTTTCAAACCATAATATTAGAGCTTGAAGAAACCTTAAAACAAAAACAAAAAAAAGAATATTAGAATGGGAGCATAAAATTTCAGAATTAAGAGGGCCTTTGGCTACAGGGAAAGTTAGAGGTCATCTTCTCCAACATCCTCATTTCACAGTTGAGGAAAGTAAAGAACAGAGTGAAATAGGTTCGTGAAGATGGAATTTATGTGAAGATGTGCTTACCTGGCACAGAACTAGCAATGTAGTAGCTGTTGTCATTGGTGGGAGGATGATGCATAAAGGTCATTTGAAAGGTCATTGGAAAAAAATGAGCTCTAGTCATAGATTTCCTTAAATTTATATGTGTGACTTTGGGTAGGTCACCTTCCTCTTATAGGTCTTAGTTTTTTCTTCTCTTTCTCTAAGCGTTAGGGATACAAAGAAAAGAAAAAAATGAAACAAAAATTACAAAAATAAAGGGAGAGTTTGCACAAACAATAAAATAGAGGTCCTAGCATTTGGGGAATCAGGAAAGACTTTAGTAGCAAATACCATTTGAGCCGAGTTTAAAAAGAAATGAGGTATTTTTAAGAGCTACTATTCAAGCTACTGAGTAGATAGAGCAGAATTCAAGGGATGGAAGAGAGCATCCTGGGTAAAGGGTAGCAAATAGTCAGTGTGATTGAACTAGAGAGTGAGTGGAGATGAATAAGATGCAATAGAATTAAAAAAAAAAAACTCACTGGGGATCAGGTTGTGAAGGGCTTTAAAAGGAAAATAAAGGAACTTATGATTTCTCTCTCCTCTTCAGGTTCACTGAATTGTCATGGCAGATGGGCTTGCATTGCTCAATGAAACTAAGAGTGTTACCCAAGATAGACAGATTATAGTGGAGAGTTTGGACAAAAGGTGCTGAGCTGGAGAAGGAAATGGCAAACACTTCGGAATCTTTGCTAACCCCATGGATCACATTAAAATTTTAAAAAGAGATAATATTGGAAGATAAGCCCTGAAGGTTGGAAGATGTCCAACATGTCAGTAGGGGAAATGGAACAGGGGTGTGAAGAACAATTACAAATAAATCTAGAAAGAATAAAACAACTGGGCCAAAGTTAAAAAGAAAATCAGATGTGCATGTATTTGGTGATGAAAGGAAAGTCTTATACTGGAAAAATTAGTATTGCAGAAGAAGCTGAAGTATACCATCTCTGAATTAAGAAAAGCTGGATATGGTCAAATAGGAGATGGAAAATTTAAAAATTGATGTCTGGAGCATGAATAAGCTTAAATGAATGAGAATAGATTTTGTATGATGTTTTTCCATACAGAGAGGATTTTCAGAGAAAATGGTATAAGTTAAACCTTGTCACATATATTTCTTACACCTATGTCTCTCTACTATTAGTAGTAAGAGTACTCCTCACATGGATGCTGTGTATAATTGTGGGAAGGAGTAAATCAGATTCTTAGAAGGTTTTGCATTAACTTTCTCTACCATGTTTTCTGAGAGTTATAATAGCTCCCCTTTTGGTTAGGAAATGCTGATATCATCACCATCATCACATTATCACCATTATCATCATCATCATCATCATCATTTATTCTTTCTCTTTTTGCCTTGCAGTTTTCATTTTTGATTCTTTGAAATATAGCTCTGAAAAACAGGCTTTAAAAATCCAATGTTTTTTAAACAGTCACACCTTTAAACTCAAATAAGAATGACTTAGAATGAGAATAAATTCTGATTATTTTCTATTTCAGTCCGAAACTCTGAGGGTCTACCTTTCCCAGATTGATATTTTTGAGATGGTAAATTGGGCCATCATTTGTCTCAATTCTTATCTAAGCCTTGGTTATTGAAGAGATGTGGCCTGCAACTTTGGGAGGACCATAGTTTAAATTGACCAAGATCATCTCTTGCATCCTGAGACATCACCAATTGTCTTGACCTTTGTCTTGTTACTGGACTTTGATGACTCTGGAGGAGAGAGTGACGCTATGAATTTGTGTAGCTCTGCCTAATTCAAGTAGAATTCATGTGCAAGTTCAGATTTCATGTTCATGATGTCATTGGTCCTCTTTAAGAATGAGAGACAAACAACAATGGCAAATCTGGATAGCATACTAAAAATCAGACATCACCTTGCGGATGAAGTTCCATATAGCCAAAGCTATGGTTTTTCCACTAGCAATTTGTGATTGTGATAGGTAAAGTACCAAAAAAAAAAACATATCATTGCAGAACTGACGCATTCAAATTGTGGTTCTACAGAAAACTGTTTTGAGTCCTTTGTTCAGCAAGGAGATCAAATCAGTCAATAATTAAAAAAAAATAAGATTCTTCTTTTGAAGATCAAATATGGAAGCTGAAGATTAAATGCTTTGACCCCATAATAAGGAGATGGGACTCATTGGAAAAGACCTTAATGTTGAGAAAGACTGAAGGCAAAAGGAAAAGGGGATATCAGAAAATGAGATGGATAATTTCATGGAAACAATAAACAGGAACTTGGACAGACTTTGGGAGGTGAAGGATAGAAGGCCCTGGTGTGGTATGGTTCATGGGGTCATAACAGGTCAGACAGAACTTCATGACCAAACACCAACAAATAATTTATCTTAGAGGCAATAGGGAGCCAATGAAGTTTATTGAATAGTAGAGTAACCTAGTAATTCCTCCACTTTAGGTATATCCCATTGACAGCAACTAGACAGGAGACTGTTCTTACTGAAATTTGGTGCTAACCTTGATCATACTTCTATTCTCTACTCTGATTTTGATTTGTTTAATCTGATTTTGAATGACTTTTGGTCTGTCTTTTCTCCTTGATCTCTTGTTCTCCTTTCACTAAGGGAGGAGATCATTTCTTTCTCTCTCTTGTAGGATTGCAGACTCATATTTTTAGTGAACTCCAACTCAGTTCTGGGTTCTGTCCATATTGAGCCATACTTAAAAATCTCTTTTAAGTGAGTAATTCAACATTCAGAGGCCTTTTCTAGTCCCAATATTTTATGTCCTAAGGGTCTTTCTTGTTCAGATGTTCTTTTCTCTTCCTGTACCACCATTCTACCTTTTATGGAAGACACACTTAGTAATCTGTTCATTTGGTCAGAAAAAAAATTGTTTTAAATCCATTTTTTTCCTTAGAGAGAAAGGAAATAAAAAGGTTAGAGTTGCTCCTTCTAATTAAAAATCTCTCTGACTAAAGCTATTTATACTACCATTTTATAAGACTTAACAAAGACTAAATTCTTAAGAAAGATTAACCAAGGACACAAAGCTGAAATAAAAGTTACTGAGTAATGTAAACACAGCATTAGCAACTTAAACTTGTGGCATCCTGGAAAATGTTTTGCTTAAATCCATAGAATCTGGATAAGGGTGAAGGAAGAGGAGCTGTTCATAACTAGATTAATCAAAGTTTGTTCCAGCTTTTGTCTGATCACTATCATCACGTACCTCTAAGAAGATCAAGCTTCATCCCAGAATTTTGACTTAGTCAATCCCTAGAAAACATAAAGTCTTTGACTAGGTAAGTGCCATAATAAGGCAGGTCCTGGAGTCAGGAAAACCTGACAGCAGCTATGTAACACTAGTTATGTCAACCTCTGTTTGCTTCAGTTTCCTCAGCTGCAAAATGGGAACAATAATA
>JAJPUD010000407.1:5962-28978 GCA_023553655.1 Myrmecobius fasciatus
GAGAGAGAGAGAGAGAGAGAGAGAGAGAGAGAGAGAGAGAGAGAGAGAGAGAAAGAGACAATGTAAAGAGGGAGATACAGACAGACAGAAATAGACACAGAGACAAACACAAAGACACAGACAGACACATAGAGAGGCAGAGACAGAGAGACAGTCACAGATAATCAAAGTGAGAGACAGAGAATGAGAGAGACAGAGACAGTAAGAGACACAAAGTAAGAGACACACAGAGAGAGACGGAGAGACACAGACATGGAGATAGAGACAGAGATTCAGAGACAGAGAGACAGACAGTGAGAGAGACAGACAGACAGACAGTGAGAGAGAGAGAGAGAGAGAGAGAGAGAGAGAGAGAGAGAACTCTATATCAGAAATATGATTTAAACCCAGGTCTTATCATTCCCATCCAATCATCACCATGTCAAGATGAAGGCATTAGAGGATTTGCTATTTGTGTCAGAGAATAGAATTTCAGTAGTGATGTTTAAAGTATGGAACCATAGATCTATGAAAGCATTAATGTTTACTATAATAAAACCCCCACATCTTTTTTGTTGGGTAAACTTGCCTACTTCCTTTACCTGATACCCTTGTGAATATCATCTGGATATCTTTTATCTCTTCATTGGCCTCCTTTGGCCAATGTACTCAGATAAGGGTGTAACATTTAGTGTTTACTTAGATTTTAAAAATATTTTCTTTGGTTTTATTTTAACTTCCAAACTCTCTCTCTCCTTCTCTCCCCACCTTGCACTAGGGAAACTACAATTTGACACCCAAGAACATGCATATTCACACAGAAACATATATATATATATGCATATATGATATATTACATTAATATAAAACCATATTATGTATATTTTTATTTATTACTTCTTTGTGTGGATGTGGATAGAGTCTTCCTTCATTGGTCCTTTTAAGTTGATTAAATTATAATATTCACAATAACTTAGCTGTTCATGGTTGTTCTTCAAGCAATATTTCTGTTACTACATACAATGTTCTTTTGGTTCTGCCCATTTTACTTTTAATTATTTCATGTAAATCTTCCATGTTTTTCTAACATTAACCAGCTCTTCATTTCTTCCAGTACAACAGCATTGCATTATTTACTCTTGACTTTGGAGGCATCATGCCAGAGTGGTTAGAGTTGCCTTGGAATCAGTAACATTTGGGTTCAAGACCTATCCCTCACACATAATGTGACCTTGACAAGTCACTTAGACCTTGGGTATTATAGACAACTCTCAAAGACTCTTAATTGGAGAATGGCAATAAGATCTTGGTAAAAAAAAACAAAACAAACCTTATAACTTCATCCATAAAATTATGCTTATTTTAAAAAAATATCTAAAGTAGAAAGAATGCCTTATTTTATTCTAAATACTTGGTTTCTATTACTGAAGCCTAAGTCAAATTGCCATTTTTGATTGCCATGTACTTGTGAAGTTGAAATCTTTGTTGAACCTCAGTGCAGAACTTTCTATGTTTTCGTTATACCTCAATCTATTAGATTCAGACTATTTTTTCAGTGTGTCAAGATTATTTTAGATTATGATTCTATATTGCCAAGATTCATGTCACCCCAAATTTAATGACATCTTAAATGCAATGAAATCTGATGAATAAAGTCTAAACTGACCTAGGTCTTCATTGAGATAATTAGCAAAAAAATTTGAATGAGAAAGTTAGAGTACTCCCCTAGAGAACTCCTTCTGGGGATCATCATTTATTCATTTGCTAATCAATCATCACTCTTAATGTAAAGTTATGTTTCATCTAATTAACACATTCAATGAATTGGATTATTATTTAGACTAGTGGTGTCAAACTGAAATAGAAATGGCAGTCACTAAGCTGTTCTTTGCACTATGCTTTGACTTAGAAAAACTAACATTATCAATTTTCTATTGTATATTTATTTTGCTAAATATTTCCCAATTAAATTTTAATCTTTTTCAGCAATATTCAGGAGTACTCATTGTGGCCAGTGGGCTCTGTTTTTTGATGCCTCTGCTCTATCTCTAAGGATTTCATGAGATTCTTTGTTAAATACCTTCTTGAAAAAAATCTTGAAAATTATTTCAGATCATACTGATAAACTGAAAGCTTCATAAGGGTAAACACTATCCATTATTTGAACTTTGCTTCTTCCCCAGGGTGTGAATTTTGTAATGACTTCCCTAGTAATGACTTCAAAAATATTTGTCAATTTTAATTATTGAGTTATTGAAATTCAGAAATACTGTCTACACAGTTTCTCTGAGCTAATTAGAAAGGTTAATAGTTTAATCTGGTATGACTTGTTCCTAGTGCACTCATGCTGACTCCTAGTAATTGCCATTTCTCTTCGTAAATCCTTTCAAAAAACCCCTGCTAATCAGTTCTAGAATTAGACTGAAAAAATCTGTAGTTTACAAAATCCCTTTGAACATTAGGCCTTTTGTCCATTTATAGTTTTCTGCTTCCTTATCTTTTAAAAATCCCTATGGACAGCATTTAAAAGATTCTGTTTCCTGAGGCCTGCTTTAGGAGCATCTCAGCTACTTTGGTATTTTGTCATTGGAATTTTTTTCACATCCCTAATCAATTGTTTCTATGATGTACTCTTTATTTAGGATTTCATTAGTAAGTTTCCTTTTGGATTTGTTTTTTTTGTTAATATTCCCTGAACTTACTATTTTTTATTGTGCAATAGTCAATAAAGGACATATTTACTATTTCTGCCTTTTTATATTTATTTGCAACATCCCTGCTCCCAGTGATCAATTTTTGTAAAATTTCATGTGGTGCTAAATGTGTTCTTTAGTAGTTCAATTAGAAGATGTCATTAGTCTTTTAGAGGTAATTTCTCCAGAAATATGTTCAGTTATATATTTTTTCCAATTTATATTTCTGTTATAGATTTATCCAAAATCAAAAGAAAAATATTAAAATCTCCAACCAATATTGTCTTACCATGCATGTTTTCTTGTAATTCAGTTAATTTTTCTTGAAAAATTTAGGAGCTAAGGAATTTGAAGCAGACAAATTTCATGTTAACATGGATATGTTATTTATGGTTCCTTTCAGCATAACATACTTTTTTTTTAAGTTATGGATTTTTGTTTTAACTTTGAGTGATAGCATAATTCCAACTCCTACTTTTTTGAATTCATCTGACGCACAGTAAATTTCATTCCAAACTCTTATTTTTATTGTGTATATTTTTGCTTTTTTATGTGTTTCTTGTAAACAAGAAATCATAAGGTTTTGTTTTCTTAACTGATTAGTCATTATTTTTCACATTATTGGAATATTTAACCCATTTACATTTAAAATCATGAGGATCAAGTTTATAATTTACTCCATTTGCCTTGAATATTTTATTTTCTGAATTAGATTTCCTTTTCCTCTCTTTATTTGTAAGGAAAACACATTGTCTCCTCAGTTATTTCAACTTAATAAACTTGCAGGTAAACCTTTCCCAATGGACTTTTCCCCCTCCCTCTTAACTATTCTTCCAATTCCTTTCCCCTCTTTGTTACCCTTTCCTTAATTTTGGAGTATTGCTTAACCTATTAATTCCTTTTACATTTTTCCTTTTACCTAGTTATTTAACTCTTCCTTTCTTTTTTTTCTCCTTTTACTTAAACAGTCAAATAAAATTACCCTTTCCTTGTTTCTGCTCCAACTTGTTTGGTAGTTTTAAATTTTTTCTACTGTGCTTTTTTCTAAAAAATGATTTCAGCTCACAATCTTTTAACTATTTATCTTCATTTTCTATTCTAGAGTTTTATACTTTGATTTGCAGCCCTCATACTTATTTATTCCTTCTTTAACCTTGGTATTCTTCATGGAAATCTCATAAGTTTCTATCTAGTGTGATTTTTGTCTTATCATGTTATATGTTATTATTATTATTATTATTTTGCTTTTTGCTGAGGCAATTGAGGTTAAGTGACTTGCCCAGGGTCACACAGATAGGGAATGTTAAGTGTCTGAGACAAGATTTGAACTCAGGTCCTCCTGACTTCAGGACTGGTGCTCTATCTACTGCACCACCTAGCTGCCCCTATATGTTATTTCTTGATAGATTTTTTTTTTCATTCTTTGTAAAGTAGGAAATACTTCACAACTTTTAGAATGAATAAGTTTCTTGAAGGTAGAATATTTTTTGTCTTTGTAGCACTGGAGCTTAACAGCACTATGAACATAGTGAGTATTTGTTGAAGTGAATAGTATTGAGTTAATTCCAGAATATCAAAGTTAGGAAGGACTTCAGAAGTCATCCAGGACATTCATACTTGATGTCCACAGTATATCCAACAAGTGACTATCCAGCATAGACTGAGGCCTCTAGAGATTTGGAACTACCTACTTCCCAAAAGAATAGATTCTAATTTGGGGCAGCTCTAATTGTTAGAAGATTGTTCCTTAGATAGCTTCTTTCCCTATAATTTTTGATCGTTTCTTCAAGTTCTGACATTTATAGTGGGGCAAAACACATAATCCTTTGTCCATATGATTGCCCTTCAAATGATTAAAGATGGCTACCAGCACTTTTCCTCCAGCCTCCACTACTCAAATCTCTTTTCTAGGTTAAATTTATCAGATCACTTTAACAGTAAAGGAACATAGTGGATAGGGCACTGAACATAGAGGCCAATCCTATTTCAGGCATTTACTATTTGTGTGACTCTAAAAAGTTACTTAAACTAATAGGCCCTTAGTTTTCCCATCTATATTATGGGGATAATACTAGCTCACATCTTACAGAGTTTTAGCGAGAATAAAATATGATTACATATCACATATATACATATACATATTCCCATATGTATATTTATAGAGCACTCACATTCTTATACATTCTGGATATTATTTAACCCATTCTTATATGATATATATACCACAGTCCTTTTTTTTTTTAACACAAAACAATTATAAAATGTAAAAAGTTCTTTATCAAAGATCCTTTAAATATTAATATGTTTGGTAGACATGATTGCTTATATTTAAAACCAAATTTATGTACATGATACATTTTAATTACAAATCATCTCATGAAATGATATCCATAAATAAGAAGGTAAACTGAGTCTTAAAGAAAACAAAGGAAATATGCATAAGCTAAAGAAGACAATCTACTTTGTCACTAAATATTGTTTAAAGATTACTCTCACAATGCTTATAACATTTTTTATTAAAATTCCTAAGTTAACAGTTCACAAATTGCATAAGGAATTTGCAAAGATTGGGTAATTAAGTTATATATGTATATTTGGTATTGAGTGAGTTCTGCATTTGGGAGAAGGGGACATCACAGAATGGTGTAGTTAAGAAAGACTTCACAATGGAATGAACCCAGGTCTTGAAACTCCACATCCAATTCTATTTCAACTCTACAATTTTCCTCGGTTCCTTACTTGATTTCTTCTCACTTGACAGAATTTGGGGATATACATCATCATTCCTTAAAAGACAAGCAGCTGCTTCCTCCTCAGTGTGTCTAGCCTGGAAGCCATTTCAAGCAGGGGGGACAGCAAGAATAGAGGTGTGCAGATGGGATTTAGCATAAGATTTGCTTGAAAAAATTCAACAAACATTTATTAATTACTAAAATGTGTAAGTCACTTTACTAGATATAGGGATATTAAGTATTTCAAAAGAAGAGAAAGAGAAAAAAAAGACAATCCCAGGCTTCAAGAAACTTATATTAGGAAAGATTTGAAATGCACACAGATACCAGATCAAATAAATTTGAGATACTGGTAAAAGTTGTAGATGTACTGAAAGTGATTAAGCAGGTTGAGACTTCATGGGAGACATTGGGGATGGATGCTTAGATTTGGGAGTCATTTGAGTAGAGGTGATACATTGGACCTGTGATATTTTGAAAAGATTATTAAAAGAAAATCAAAACATAAAGAGTAAGAACAGGCCCTAGGAGAGAGCTTTATGGAACACTCGTGCTTAAGGGAGAGGAATAGGGCAAGGAAAACTGATAAGCTTTCAGAAAATAAGAAGAATAAGGTAAAAGTAGTTTGTGGAGACCAGTTGGGGAGAAATTATTTTTGAAAAGGACAACAAAGGCCCAATGCTTAGAATAGTGCCTGGAACATAGGAAGTGCTTAAAAAATCCATGTTGACTCACTGACCATTTATGGAACAGGATGGGGCCTAATCTGATTCAGTCAGAAGATATGTGTCAATATGTAGTGAGAAGTAACTGAACACAGAATGTAGCATGAGGGACGTATGCCTTAATTGCCAGGTAAAGAATTTAAACTTGGTGCAGATGGAAAGGGAAGCCACTGAAGAACATTGAGCAGAGTACTTTATATCATGAAAGAGATATTTATACTTAATTGTAAACAATTTTATATTCTTCATTTTTATTCATAAATCTCTTCTTATTAAGCTGTAATCAGTTTGCTAGTAAGAATTAATTGTGAATCAATTCAATTTAATTCATAAAAAATTGTTAAGTACCTGCTTTGTGCAAGGCACCAGATATTGGAGATACAAGGACAAAATTAAGTTCTGTCCTCCTGGAGCTTATATTCTGTTGGATTTATTTAACACTATATTGTAAGCTTTTGTAAAGGATATCATGGAGCCTCATACTTTCACTTTTATTTTTTCCATTTAAAAAAAGTTTAACTCAAGAAATCTATTCATGAACCCTTTAATTGCCTATCATATTAATAAATGTGAAATCACCGCTCATTTCACGGATGATTCCCATTCACCCTTAAGATTTTACCTATCCATCTCAGAGGGAGAGAGGAGAATTGGATTCAGCAAAATGCATTTAGTATTAATGATATTATTAGTATAATAATGAAAAATGTCCCAGGCCAGTTCCTTTTTTGGCCCATCTATGCAAATGTGGATTATTGATTTCCAAATAGTTTTGTAATAAAAGTAAGGGGTAATGACTTAAGGTCTCAGTGCCACAGGAGACCAACTACCTTATAGCTTGGCTGCTGATGGGCAGAAATCATCACCTCTTGTCTGGACTATTATAATAGTCTCCTAAAAGATCATCATGATTCTAGTCTCTCCCAACTTCATATGATCCTCCACTCAGCTGTCAAATTGATATTCTTAATGAGGGATCTGACCTTGTTCAAGAAACTTCAAATGATTCTCCTAATGTCTGCCAAGCTTCCTTTCTTGGATATCCTCAATCTGAATCCAAGGCTAACCACATCTTACACACCCTCTGTGATCCAGCCAGTTTGGTCTGCTTGGAGATTCCCATGCAGAACAAACATTTCCCATCTCCACGTATTTGCTCAGACTGATTCCAAAGCCTGAAACTGTCTGCCTTCTTCTGCTTGAAATATGAAGCTATTCTTCAAGGCTCTTTTTATTTGCTAAGGAGCCTTTCCTCATTCTTCAGTTAGTTGTCCCCTCCCTCCTGTGTATTTGTTGTTTTTTATATGTATATGTATACACACATGTATATACATAAACACATGTATATGTATATATGTACATACATCTATCTTTATCTATCTTTCTATTTATATCACATACATACATGCAAACATAGGCAACTAAGTGATGCTGTGGATAGAGTACTGGGTGTGGAGTCAGGAAGATTCCACATCCTGAATTCAAATCTGGTCTCAGACATGTACTGTAAATAAATTGGAGTATAAAGTGGTAAACTACTTCTGTATCTTAGCCAAGAAAGCCCCAAATAAGATAGCAGAGTTGAACATGACTGAAAAAATAACTAAACAACAACAAATATGTATACACAATAATAATAATACACATGTGTATATATGTGTATATGTCATATGTATGTATGTATACATACATACATATATATATATATATGAACACACACATAGTTTATTTATCTTGAACACAATAAAATGTGAATCCCTTGAGTGTACAGACTGCTTTTGATTTTTGTATTCCCAGTGACCTAGTTCTAGGTCAAGGCCTAGAATATTATAGATGCTTGAAAAATACTTGATTGATTTATTGTTTCCATATCAAAAGCTCATTGCATTGATCAAATCATAAGTCCAATCCACCTGACCAATATAAAAGAGAAACAGAAGCTAGTGACATATAGAATGGCAGAAAGATTCAAGACCTAGATGTCTGACCCTGGGTGAGACACTTCAGCTCTCGTTGTTCTGGTAACTCTAAGACTCTAAGTTACTTGCATTGGTTGAGGAGTTCCTTATTAAATCACAGTTAGTTCCTGTCCCCAACTCTGTACACTGGTAATTAACGTATCTCTGTGTCCTTGTTTCAAACACAAAAGCATGGCACTTTTTGACCTTCTCCCCAAGGATACCTCCTTTTTACTCTGTTTGTATTTTATATGTACCGATTTATTTACATATTGCTTTCCTCATTAGAATGTGAACTCCTTGAGACAAGATACCTTCTGTCTTTGTAGCACTGTTGATTAGCACAACGCCTGACATGTTAAGAAATGTTTGTTGATTGATACATAACTTCTTTGCTTTTGGTTGTAGCTACAATGTTTCCTGCCTAAAGTAAAAATACTTATTTTCTTGTGTTAGTATTGCCATTAACCTTGGGGGAAAGATATTTAAATAGCGTGGCTTTATTTTCCTTATAAAATTGACTCAATGATAGTTAAAACTTACATTTTTACTGCTAAGTTTTGCAAAATGCTGACCTCAACCATTCTGCAAGGTAGAGAGCACACATATTATTTATTCTTGTACTATGGAGGATAAAACAGGTTTGATGAGACGCAGGGAGATTGATCAGTGCTAAGATGTGAATGCACTTCTCCTGGGTGATAGTCAAGTTACCTGCTTTCTTTGGAGCTTCATGTGAGGAGAATTGATCATTTGGATTTCTCAGGACCCTTCCAACCCTAAAGGCACACTCCAAGCTCACTTGGCACTATTCTGTCCTGACTCCCTTCAAGGTCACTTCTTGTTAATTATTCTATAATCTATAGAACTCCTATTTTATAAAATGATTCCAGAAGACTGACTAGCGAATGCTAGTCCACAGTGTAACAGCAAATAATTTGAAAGTGAGGAACATGTTGGGAAAACCTAGTTAGTGACACTAAACAATTAGTGTTAGTGCATCAATGTTTTAACTTTGATCATGTTTGAGTTAGGAGCACAGAAAATGGGGAGAGGTGGAGGTTTCCATACATATGATTTATATATTTTTTTAAACAAGCAAACAAACAAACCATTTTTCTTAGATAGGGCATTCTATCCCCCCATATGAAACCTGGTAAGAGAAATATTGGGATTTCTCTATCTGGCAGAGGAGACCCCCTCCACCCCCAGCTGTCTTCTTAGAAGCCAGGTTTCCCACTGACATCAATGGGAGGATTGATGAATACAGTATCCTAGGTTTTTGGTTTGCCATATGGATCTGTGACTGGGATCTTGCTCCTAGAGATGTCATTACATAAACATCACCATCGCTTCTTATCCTCTGTGTCCTCAGACAAATTACTTTGCTCCATATCACCCCAGGCTACTGCAGTCATTACACAGTAGGAAAGTGTGTTTCCTGGGCCAGCCAGCCTGATGGTAACTCACACATGGTCATGCATGTGTGGCCACTTAATAAATACCTGGGCAGGATGATGTTTCTGACAGATCACAGACTGTCCATGGATGAGATGAGGAGCTGAAAGGAAAGGACTAGCCAGGACACCCCTCAAATATATAAAGCTTCTGAATTTCCAGTTCATCTTTGGTAAAAACTAAGAAAAGCTGATGCAAGAAAATTTCTTTCAGGCATTAGTTTATTTGGTAAGGGAGAATTCTAGGGTTTGACTTAAATATAAAGGAAATGGTTTTTAAAGTAAAAGCAAAATATTCTATATATTGACCTAATTCACACTACAGCAATCATTACATTTAATTCCACAATTATTTCTTGAAGGGGAAAATGGTATTTTTTTTTCCATTAGGGAGATAGTACATTTTCCCACACATGTTCAAACAAAACATGCATAGAGAAGATTTCAGGGAAGATATGATGGCAATTCTTAGTGATTTTGTTATAAATAACATTTTTTTTAAAAAAGGATTTTTTTTAAAACAGAAAAGTTAAATTATGCACAGTTTCATATTTACAAAGCCCTCTGTCAGATGAAAATCATGTGAGGAATCTGGTAATGGGCTCTATAGGACTTTAGACAATAAAAACAAAGCATCTAAAAAGATCAGCCCCCCAAAGATAATATTCATTTCAGAAAAACTAACTTCAATAGAAGTATCTGCTCTATGTACAATGTTTTTACACTTAATGGCATGTATAGCAATGGGCCTTTGACACATGCAGGCAGTAGCTTGACTCTTATATCAGGTTATACATTTCTCCAACATTGATTTTTGACTTAATTAAACTCATAAAGGCACAAAAGTGAAGAATCAGCAGAGCACAACTGCCCATCGACAATTAACTTAAGAAGTGACTGAGTCTTTCCCAGAGTATTATTCACAGAAGGAAATTGATTTCTCAAAGAGGGGTCTATAAATTGTTGTTATAGAAATGTAACTTCAGAACATTTATTTAAGTTTTTGAAAGAGACCTTTTTTCCTTCTAGTCCTTATTTTATCTTCACCATTTCTTAACTAATTTATGTGGAAAAATTTACTAGAAGGACATCTTAGTGTTTTGAGTAGCCATTTTTTCAATCTTTTATTCTTCTCTTCTTCCATTCCCACTTTAGAGAAAGAAATTCCTTACTAACATAGGGAGGAAAGCATGTTTTAAAGGCAGAATTCAAGGGGGAAAAGTGTTGTTCATTTTATTTGATCATTCCTTAGGTAAGAAATAAGATTTTTGATAGTTGTAGCTCTATTTCCAATAAGAACTCAAACCCTCCCACTTATCTGGTCTGTTATTTTTGACACCAATTTACATTGATTTGTAGGAATTGTATAGAGTAGCTACAAAGGGTAGAATATGTTGAATTGCATATTTCATAATAGTTTTTATCCTGTAGATGGCATGACTGAGTAGAAGTATGACTGTCCAGTAGGTTACTTTGTGTTTTCACAATATCATATTTCATGAATTAATAACATTTAAGTCTGGTTTCTCTCTCTTTGCCTGTAGTGAATTGTACTGTCCTTTTATTTACCGTAGGCATCCAGAACAACAAGGAACATTTTTGAATAACCTATAGTATTCTTCCTGAATCTGGAAAAAATGAAGACAAACAAAAGACATATGTCACTTTTACAGAATTCCATGAACTCACTCATTATAGATTTCCAAAAACTCTTATACTATTTTCAAATCAAAGACAACATAAGACTATCATGCTGAGATGCTTAAATATCCATGTCTCAAACTTTCCAGTGAGCAATCAATAATAATGGTGATGAGATTCACTGTCTTTTGGAAATAAAGGCCAAAGAAATGAGTTCTTTTCAGATAGGGATTTTCATTCATCCTCATGCATAACAATCATGAGATACTTAATGAAGTAGAAATACTTACTTTTCTAGATAAAACACAAAGAAATATGAAGATGAACATCCCTTGGAAAGCATTGCTGATTGTGAAGAGGTATGCTGTCACCACTGATGCATGTACAACATGGAGAACCCCAAAGATCCAGGTAGTTCCAAGGAGGAAGAGCAGAGCCAGAGCTCCCCGTGCACATGACCTAAATCATATTCATAATATTACAAAGAAAGCTTCAGCACATTTTTTGACATCCTTAAGTCTTCCATGATTACACTGTGGAAAATTCACAAGCCAAATAAACTTCTTCTTTAACAAAGATTGAAAATAATTTTGAATTATGAAAAAAAAAGAAATCTTACTATAGTTACATGGGGTGGCCTTTAGGGTGTGCTGCTGTACTGTTGCAAGAACTCATAGCTAAAAGCAGGTTACATATAGCATTAAAAAAGTGGATAATTTTTTTAAAAAGAGACTTTCTTAATCTGAAAATGTTTTCCCCCCACCTCCTCCTTCTGGTATACTGCAGACCAATATGATTTGATTTTAAATCTACTGTTCATGTAATTCCCAAAGGTAAAACATATATCTGTTATGAAGTATTTCCCCCAAGAAACCTTGAAAAATGTGCTGTGTGCTCATAGGTCAGCCCATGTGCGCAACATCAAAAGAATTTTCTGGTTTCCTTTCAGATGTGATACAGAAAAGGGTGCAGGATGTAAAACTAGATTTTCTTCTTTTTGATCTTACAACACAAATGCCTCTCAATTCTTCCAGGGTCAGAGTGTTGATGTCTCTATGTTAGAGGCACATAATGTGTTTGCGTATGCATATCACAAGCATATAATATATGTGAACGCTGGTATAATACACATGTGCATGTGTATGCATATGTACCCATTTTGACAAAAAAAAAAGAATCGGCTATGACTTTGGTGAAATATTATACAGCCTTATTCACTGGCTATATTGATGACTTTCATTGCCTTGAAAATGAAGTAACTAATGATTGCTTTCTCATTCATTCTTAGTCCAATCACTTCTTAGTATGGAAGATCTTTTAGCCCTGTTCCTTAGAAAATGAATCATTTTCAACTTCATTAAAACCAGCTCCCTCCATGAGACTGTGTGGAGGGGAAGGAGTAACAGAAAGTCATCAATCACACAATAGCTAAATCCTAACTATAAATCTGGTGCAACACATGGAAACTGCAGGAGTGTTTCTAAGCAACACAAACAGTACGTTGTTTTCAATGTTCCCTATTGTACACTTCAGCTTTCCCTGCACAAACGGTTTTCAAGGTCTCAATAAATCAGTTTTAAGGAGAGAAAGCTGATGGAGAAAATCATGGCAACATGCAAAATATGTCCAATTCTCTACCCCTCACAAATATCTTTAAATGATTTTGTCCTTAAAAGGAAAATTATTAAGAAATGACTTTTGATTTTCTGAGCACATGTCCTATCACTTTTCACCTAACAATAACTGATGTTTATATATATATATGATATCATCTTGTTATTCAACAGAATCAAGAAAGGACCCTCGCATGTTGGGAGGAGCCCCTGTAGTCAACTTGTGGCCAGAAAAATGGGATGCTTTGATGGTTTGTGATCTCCATGCTCAGGGAGGATGCACATGAATGAAATTACTGGTTCATTGAAGTGTTTGATTATATGGTACTTTGAGGATGGTTAAACACCACTTAGTATAACAACAACAACAACAACAACAATAACAATAATAACAATAGCTAGCATTTATGTAGGGCCTACTATTTGCCAGGCACTGAGCTAAGAGCTTTACAAGGCTTATTAACTCATATGTTCTCTCAACTCTGAGAAGTAGGTGCTATTATTATGATTCCCATTTTACCATTGAGGAAACTGAGACAAATAGAAGTTAAGTGGGTTGTTCAGGGTCACACAGTTGATTAATGTCTGAAGTTGGATTTGAACCCAGATCTTCCTGACCAGGCTTAGCACTCTCTACTCTGCCACTTTGTTAAGTCTAGAATGTCAGTTCTTTCAGTTCAATGAATTGTTGTCTTCATACTCCTAGTTTCTTGCACATAGTAAACATCAGTAAATAACTAGTTATTTAAATTATGATCTCATTTGAACCTCACAATGGTTCTGTGATGCTACAAATAAAGAAATTGTAGTTTTTCTAGGTTAAATATCTAATCTTGTGTCATGCACTAATATCCCCCCAAAAGGAGACTTTGAAGAAAACTTACCTTATATTTTCATAACAACTAACTTCTGGTTTTAGCATTGCAGTGTGTCGAAAAACTTTGTAGATGATCACCCCAAAAGCCAGCAGATTTACCTGGAGAAACATACTAATTTCAATTGATTGTGAAATAATTTTGAATGTTAGTATTAGAGGTATATTGAGGAAGATGAGAAAAGAGGTAAAGATGTCATATTATAAAGAGACCAGAAAAATCATAGCAGTTTTAAATCTTAGGAAAGCAAAATCTTTTAATAGACATGAGTCAAGCAAATCTGTAACTCGACCTAATCTTAACATTATCACCACAAATGTTTATTGATTTCTTTTTTTGGTAAATCTCTCCTATTCCCAGGGCAGATTATTTTAAGCAGATGCCAAAAAGGCTCTTCAGATTTCCCACTATCATACATATTGATCAGGGCATATCATCTGTTGCCAGCAACATCAAAAGCTCCCTGTGAATGGAGGTCATTTCGGGTTTGAAAAGCTTTGGGAATAATTTAGAAAACAATTTTGATAGATCCTTTCCTGAATGACATGGGTTATATTTTTACAAGGGTTTCCTTGAAGAATGCTATTAGTGACTTTTCTGACAAAAATAGTTACTTTCCTTTGAAACAGACAAGGGGAATCTTAAAAGAAAACTGGAGCCTTTAATAAATAACGATCAATCACCCCACATATAATCAAACTCCAAATAAATGTCTGTTTAATTAAATTAAAAGTCATTGCTATGTTTCATCAGACTTCATGAAGTTTTCTACCCTTCATTCTGTCCTAGATTAATCTCACAATACTGATGATTGGGGCTTATTTTCTTTCCTACATTTTGTGTCAAAATCTCTTCAAATATTTATAAGGTAATTTTTTTTCTGTAAGGCATTCCGATTCTATTAACATATGCTTACTTATAATTTAATTCTTTGCATTTGGTACCACTAAATATATGTGAATCATTTCTATCATTTTTATTTTCAAAATTTTTAATAAGAGATAACTATTATTATTTATATGTTTGGAGGAGAAAAAGTATTTGTCTTTGTCTTTCTAAACTTTAGAAATTAGTTCAGCTTACACTGGAGGGTTAGATGTCTGACAAAAAGAAAATTTTGCCTTAATCATCTTCTTATCCCTATATGAAATACTCAAATCCAAATGAACACATTGACCTCAAAGTGTAGAGGCAAGAATATTCAATGGGAATTAAGAAGAGATTTGAGTTCTTATCCTAGGGCTTTCACTCATTCACTTTGAGAGAAATTGGACCAAGCATTAAATGTTTCTGGTCTTCAATTTCTTCAATTATGAAATGAAGGCCTTGTATTGGAAGTCCTATATGATTCCTTCCAGCTCTGTAATAAGATTGAGATAATTCATATTTACATTAATGTTCTTTTGTTAAATAGCCCATACTTAAAATAATATTAATACTTTATATTTGTTTAGCATTTTCAGACTTTAATTCACTTTGACACAATATGAGTCTCATAATATCCTATGAAACATATATATCTCAAAGATAATAAATTTGCACCCATTTTACAGATGGCCACATTAACAATAATTAACACAATGCAGCTTGCCTCAGCATTCCATTGAAAAGCCATAGTATCCTGACTCCTCATCTAGAGTTTTTTCTAATTACTATACTTGCTTTGAATGTTTTCCAATGGTTTTTGAAACTATGATAGACAAAATGATAATGATAAGCTAACTTTTAAGCTAATCATAACAGGGAATATGTTAAGCTTCTATTGTCTTTATGTCTTGAATTAACACTAATTGGAAGCCTCTCTTTTATGATCTATTTTATGAGTTGTTGGAAATTTCATAAATTGTTATGCATGCTACAATTTCAACCAAAGGGCAGGTCCAGTATTTGCTAAAATATAACAGTAAAACAAAAATTTTGTGCTGTAGCTTCTCTATGGGGTTGATCTTTGGAAGCAAATTCTTAGGGGTATAATATAAGATGAGGTTTAGGCTCTTCCATATTAGAAAATGTCCATTAATTCTAATTACTTCATTAATTAAGTCTAATGGGAATAATGCTTCCCTATCAAGAAGGGAGAAGACCTTTCACAATTGCAGAGGGGAGATAAAATTGATTTAAATAAATTTAGGTGACAGGATATTTGAGTAGTCATCACTCAGTTAACTATTATGACAAGTAACATTTTTATGTAATAATTTTCAATGTCATAAGAACCTGACTATCCCAGATACTCTTAATCTTTCTCATGGCATGGATTTCTTCTCAAAATAATATTTGTTGCCTGTACTGAATTGAAGGAAGGCTAAATGAATTTGAAGAGGTAATTTTTTCCACCAACCAAGTTCACAGTTCTCTTGAAATGTAAAAACATTTGAATTATTATTTTAATATATATGGATATATATATATATTCTATGTTTTCATAATTCTAAAAGATTATCATTTCTTTCTAATATAATCAATTAAGACAGTAAAAATGTTGTATAAGGCAAAATGCTTTAAAAAAGCACATGAAATATGTTAGAAGTTACTTTTTATGTCTTGAAAATATTTGTGAGACATTCTAAGCTACATTGGTTATCTTGGTAAAAACAGGAGCTAGAAAAAATGAAAATTTTCAAAATAGTTCCAAAGACCCACACATTTTGTAATTTGCAGTATGTTCTAGCAACACTTCTCAAGTTTTGCTTCCAATATAGCTAGCTATAGATTGGGCTGAGGAGAGAAAACTGTTGCTCACACCCCTTTGGGTTCTCTGGAGTGCTTACTTGTTTGGGCTTTGCAGTCCTGTGCCATATGCCGAAATTGGGGAATAGGGAAATGCAATGCTCTCAAGGGACAACTCAGGCCTGGAAATTACATTTTCCAATATGGAATGGAAAACTTCTTATGCTCATAAAAACCAGGTGCTGCTGGGCAGTGGCAAACTAATTCTCATTTCACAAAGGACATCATTAGATTTCCCCCCCCCCCCAAATCTGCATACATGCTCATTTTGAAAGCTTTTCTGTATTGATGGTATTATTTATGATTGGGCCTAATCCAAAATTTTCATTCATTTGTTTCTTGTATTCTTGATGATATGAGTTGTTGGCATATGGAACTTGTTATCAGGAAACATTATTACATACTTCTAAAGTATAGAAATAGATTCAAGAAGTGTTTTGATAAATTCAGGGATAAGAAATCCACAAAGACATATTGAGGGGATGTTAAGGATATTTAGGGAATTTCCTTAATCTAATATCACAACGGGCAGTTCATGTACTCTCACCCAAATATCCTTTGGGACCATTTTCAGAGTGAACATTAAGCAATCCCTTGGGATCTGTCATGAGGCCATTCTTCCTCATATTATTATCAATGACTTGGTAAAAGTCACAGATGGGAATTTTACCAATGATTTGGCTAAAGGCATAGATGATATCTTTATCAAAGTTGAAGATGACACACAACTAAAACAGAGGTAGGAACTAAAAAGTTGTTAAAAGGCTAGAACTTTGGGTTTAGACCAAATGATACAATTTAATATAGATAAATTTAAAGTTTTGAACTTAGATATAAGAAATCGACTTTATGAATACAAAACTGTGGAAGTTCCTTTAGACAAAAATTTGTCTTAAAAAAAAACCCCTTTTGGATATTTTAGTGGATTGCAAACAATAATTCAAGGGTGAAATGACAATGAAAAAAGTGAATGTGGCCTTAGAATATGTTAAGCAATACATAACTACCAGGAATAAGGAAATAATAGTCTTTGTACATTCTGTCCTAGGCAGATTAAATCCAGAGGAGGAGCCCTAATCTTTGTTTTAAGTTATGGATCTCTTTGGCAGTCTGGAGAAGGCTATGGACCAATTTTTAGCTTAATCCTTTCTAAATGCATTAAATAAAATACACAGGATTACAAAGGAATATATATATATGTATATATATGCATATGTATACATACACACATATATGTGTATATGTGATTAGAGAAATGCAAATTAAAACAATTCTGAGATACCACCTCACACATGTAAGATTGGCTAATATGACAGAAAAAGGAAAGTATTGATAAATGATGGAAAGATGTGGGAAAATTGGAACACTAATGTATATTGGTAGAATTGTGAATTGATATAACCATTCTGGAGAACAATTTGGAACTATGCCCAAAGGGCTATAAAACTGTGCATACCCTTTGATTCAGCAGAGACCCTATTGTGAGATCATAAGAAGGGAAAAAGACCCACATATACAAAAATATTTATAGCAGTTCTTTTTGTGGTAGAAAAAAATTGGAAATTGAGGGGATGTCCATCAATTGAGAAATGGTTGAATAAATTTTGGCATATGAATGTAACAATACTATTATACTATAAGAAATTAGCAGATGAATTTCAGAAAAGTTTGCATAGATTTACATGAACTGAGGCTAAGTGAAGTGAGCAGAATTCAAATATTTACACAGTAACAGCAACACTATATAATGATCAACTAATAGACAACTCTTCTCAGTAATACAGTAATACAATTCCAAAAGACTCATGATGGAAAATGCTATCCAATTCCTGAGAAAGAACTATAAACTCTGATACAAATTGAAGCGCAGTATTTTCACTTTTCTTGTTTTTTTTTCTTATGGTTTTTCCTTTTCAGCATGAAAATGTAGAAATATGTTTAGCATGATTTTACATGTATAATCTACATCAGACTGCTTGGGGAAAAAGGGAGGGAAAGAGGCAGAAAGATTTATAACTCAAAATCTTATAAAAATTAATGTTGAAAGCTAACTTTACAAGTAATTGGGAAAAAATAAAAAAATAAAAAAGTGGAAAAATGTTAAATAAAAAATCATGGCCCTAGATTAAGAACCCTTATATAGAAGATTGTTTCATTTTGGAGGCATTGTTAAGTTGAAGAGTTCCTAAATGAGGTCCATCAGAAGGAGCTTTGCATCCATATCCTGTAAGAATTGGTTGGTTGATGGAACTAGTGATGTTTAGCCAGAAGGAAGGGAAACCTGATAACAGTTCTCAAGTACTTAAAAGTCTTTAGTGTAAAAGAGGTATTAAATTTGTAATTGCTTGGCCCTATAGGTCATAAATAGGCATAATGGTTACAGAGAGACAGATTTAGGCTTGATTTCAGGGATAACAAAACCTAACAACCAGCACTTTCCAAATATGCATTAGGCCATTGCAAGAACTAATGGGCTCCTCCTCACTGGTGATATTCAGGTGAAGATCGGATGGTTACTTATGCTTTATATTAGGGATTCTTTTTAAAGCACAGAGTAGAATCATATGCTGCAAAAGTGCTAGCCAACTCAGAAATTCTGTGATTTGTTTGATTCTATAATGTGACATTTTTTTATGTTCTTATGGTCAGTTAGTGATTCCTAGGATGAAAGGAATAAAAATATCCTCCTCTGCGTGTGCTGCCCAACTCTAGATCTATGATGGTAGGATGCTAGATAAATATTATATCTTAACCTTTTTGAATATAGTGTAAATTACATGGAGTTACTAGAGCTTAATTTGAGCCAGTAAAACTTTTCACAGAATATCAAAGCTATGCATAATCTGAAAGCCATTATAGGTGAAGGTGATGAAGAGATTTGGAAGAAGGTACAAATACAGGAGAAAGAGAAAAACAAGATAGAGTAGACAAGAATCATAAAAATCCACCTATAAATATAGGTGGGACAGTTATATAAGGAACTTAGAAGGAATGCCTCTGACATGGGTGAAAAAATCAGATTGAAGACATCAGGAGAAAAGTAAACCAGATTACGAATTTTTTGCAATCTGAGCTTTAGCATTAATTTTTGATACACAGAGAAAATCCCAAAAGGAGGAAACACATGAGATGCTTCTTGATCATACTCTTTTCCTAATGAAACAGAATAAGAATGAAAAGAAGTGAAAATGAATTATTGATATTTTAACATGTATGTAATGATTATAGTTTTAAATTATGAATTATCTAAGTACTCTAATAACAGCAACTATATAAAGTCCTGCCATTTGTGATTTCACTTTTTTCTCCTACATTTTCTCTCAGTGACCTGGAAGTCTTCAGACTTTAGCAGATTAAGTGACTAATTTTGCTAGTCACTTACTCTTGGAATTCAGTGCCTTATATCTGTAACTAGCCCTGTGTGCGGGATGGGTCTATTTGTAGAATACCTGCTAAGTAAATAATGGGATACAAAGAAGTATAACATATATCCCTTCCTTTAAGAAACAGAGGTTTTTAGGGAGACAGACCAGAACATATGAAAAAGAGCTCTTTGGTAACATATGCTCATAAAGATTGCTTATAGTACTTAAAAGGATTTAGTATGCCCAATGCTTTCCATCATGAATAGAATGTAAGCTTCTTGAAGGGAAGGCTATTATTGCATTGTCTTTATTCCATGGGTGGTGGTGGAGATATAAAGTAAAAATTGCACATTTCTTGTCTTCAGGAAACTTAGGTTCTACTTGTGAAGAAAAGCATTAGAGATATTAAATGATGGGATTTTGTGTGCTCTCTTATTATCCTAGAAATAATAAGGAAAGAGAATAAAAGGTGCCCAAATGTGGAGTGTACCCTCTCTGGCAGTTATAAGGAAGGACATAGTTAAGACCTATCTGGGATAAGCATGTATGGATACATTGCAATTTGCAATATTGGAGGGAGACAAAATCATAGATCTGAGTTACTAAATATTCCAGAATTACCTCCAAAATAGTTCCTTGTACAAAGTGGGCACTTTAGCATAGTATTCATACTGATTGTTATATAATATATACAACCCACATTTTGTAAATATAAATGCATATATATACATATACTACTTATGCTATAAAATAATTCATATTAGTATATATCTAAAGCTTTAAGGTTTGCAAAGTGCTTCAGAAACATCTTATTTGATCCTCTCCATCACCCGGGAAGGAGATGCTATCATTATTATTATTATATTATTGATTAGGAAACTGAAGCAAAAAGCAGTTAAGTGATTTGACTAAGGTCATATAGCTAGTGTCTGACAATGAATTTGAACTCAGGTCTTCTTGACTATAAGCAGAAAATAATCTATCTGCCTCAATAATTATTACTCTAGTCCCATTATTTTTATCCTGAATATTGGAATATTTAAAAATACATGGACTTAGAAATGAATTCTGATTCACAATCAATTTGTTTTACAATCCTCGAATCATCAACCACCAGAGCCTATAAAGCTTTCTTATGAAGAATATGCACATCAGAGTGTGAAAAAAGGAGAGAAAGAAACCCTCTGGTATTCCCCACCCTGTCTTGCATCACAGGAAAGACTGGAGATAGACATAGGGGTAGTATTTACCTAGACCAAATAAGCAGAGCTCTTCTAAAAAGAGATAGTAAGTCATCATTCAATTTAGGAGTTTCTTGATTTTCCCTCTTCCAACTTTAGGGATACTTATTTATGGAATGGAATCTGCACTCTTCTTCATGATACACATCCCTTGCAGATCAGTGGGCATCCTATGTTGCTTGACTCAGTGTATTAGAGCTCTTTCAGTGCCTGTCTTTCTAGAACTGGAAAATTTAGCAAAAAGAGCTAGTGAAAAAGCAGGAGATAATTCTGAAAGATTTAGATATACAAGTCCTGATTCAGTCTGAGTGCTTCAAATTCATACTTCAAAATGAATCCCCCCAAATCAGTCATTTTTCTTTTCTTAGTCTCATTCTCAATAATTGATGAAGCCATCTATATGCTGATGTCAGATCTCACCAAAAAGAATGAGAAAATTTCTCCTGCTGCTCCTTTAGATGCAAGCTTGAATTTTTTACATACATCAGATGGAATCTGGCTCCTTTGGAAATGTGTGATCTTCAGAACTGCTATATTTTCTCAACTGCTCGTATTATCTTGAAATTAACCAGTTTACGATAGCCCCAATTTTGTCAAGGGCAAAAGGCATAGGTCACTGTGTCTGCCTGTCTAAAGACTTGCATGAATTAGTGGTCTTTTCTCAACCAATGTGCTATTTTAGTTAAGGTACCATAATGTTAAACAGTTAACAAGGCAACAGTTTAAACTTCCAATTTTTTTTTTTAAAGTATGCCATATTAATTGCACAGAATTGCTCACAAGCTGGCAATCAAGCCGTCTCGGTTTTGTCTCCTGTATGATTTTTCTTATTATTTCCTCCCAATTGGCAGTGCTTCTGTAAATGCTTTAGCTACAGCACTAGTCATGTAGAGCACTGGAAAGCTGAAAGTGGGGGGAGAGCAGCAAGAGACGCTAAAAATTAAATTAGAATAAAGAAATGCTCAGCAGTAGTACATGTGAGATTTTGCAATTATAATTGCTCTGAAAAATCTCAATTATTTAAAATATGAATACTTGATAGCTAAATATATTTAAGACCTTGTCTAAATAAGTATTAATTTTGTCATAAAATTATGCATTGCCATGAAAATTTAATAGAAAGTTTATAATTTATGCTCTAGACATAGCATATTTGGCAAGTGTGTCAATGTCAACATTTCTGAACACATTCTCAAGCAGGCCTTTATTTATTTATTCATTTATTTTTTAGGCTATGCCTATATTTTACCTTAACAACAACAACAAAAAACACCCAAATGCTGGCACAAATCATACCCAACAAATGCTGTCCAAAGGGGAAAAAAAACCACTACCATGAGAAATTCAATCATTTATAATCCTTATCCATATGGAACCCTCCATTGATAAAAACATTACTCATTCATTCAACAAGCATTTGTTAATGACCTACTGTGTGCAGAACTGTGTGTTAAGTGTGAACGACCATACAAAGTTTGATGAAGAGACTGTTGTCCCTCCTCACTAGTATAACTCAAATATTCCTCCTACATCATTCTTTCCCTGATCCTTCCTTTTAAAGGGGCTTTTACCTTCCCTTTGAAATAATTTGTACAATTTTGCTTATATTTTCTACATTTCTCTGTGTGTATATGTGCACACATATACATGTATGTATATATATCTATATCTATTGAGGGAGACAGAGAGAAGAGAGAGAAAAGAAAAGAGAAGAATAGAGAAAGGGAGGGAGGGGCAGAGGGAGGCAGAGACAGAGGAAGGGAAGGATTAAAGAAGAGAGGGAGGAAAAGAAGGAGAAAAAATGGAGGAAAGGAGGGACCCACAGAGACAGAGAGAAACAAAGAAAGACAGAGAAGAGAGACAGAGAGGAAAGACAGAGAGAGAAAGAGGGGGAGGGAGAGAGAAAGGGGGAAAAGAGAGAGAGAGAGTGAGAGAGAGAGAGAGAGGGAGGGAGGGAGAGAGAAAGAGGGGGAAGAGAGAGAGAGAGAGAGAGAGAGAGAGAGAGAG
>JAJPUD010000407.1:29078-67817 GCA_023553655.1 Myrmecobius fasciatus
AGAGAGAGACAGAGAGACAGAGAAACATACATAGGAATTTCCTTTCCTCTAGTACAATATAAGTTACATGAAGCCAGGAGCTAACCTGTATCTTTGTCTCCCCTGCTTAGTGGAGAGTACATTACACAATGTGGAAGAGAGGCAGGAGAAGGGATTTCATGGACATAAGGTGGAAAAAACTTATGAGTTTTCTCCTTCTATCAATGAAGATTAGCAGCAGTTTTCTGGGGCGTGGAAGACTGCATTGGCTTGCAAAAGGTCCCATAACTAGTAATACTTGAGTCTGGGTAATTCATCTATTCACTATGATGGGCTTTGTCTTACCTTGAATACAGAAAAGTTTCCTAAATGTTTGCCAACCTGAATTGAACTAATCCATGCAGGCAGATAAATTGATATGATATTACTGATATCAAAAGAGTACAACAAAAGATAGATTTTCAATAAAGGAGACAAGACCTTTTACTATTGCTATATGGATAAAGGAATACAGGCAGGCAGGATAAGTTCTTGGGTCTTTAAACTCTCAGGGAAAACACTCTACCCACTCAGAATTAATACAGTCTGTGTGATATGTTTCACATCTGACAATCTGAGGTCAGCATGAAGTGTCATTTCTTGATGGTTTGAATGCTGCCATTTTTCATCTGATTGTAGATTAAACATCCAAATTAAGGTTAAAAATAAAAATGTGAAATTATGAAGTGGTGGATTCAAATAGCTCTAATATTTCTAATAGTATAAATGACAAAAAGATATCAAAATAAATAAAAGGCAAAAACAAACCAAAAAAATTTTAAAGAAAGCTTTGGAATAGAAGATAGAACTTTTAGATTCCACTAAAAAATTCCTTATGCCAGAGGAATGCAAGTCATGCAAACTTGACTTTGTCTGAAAGGTTTCAAGCATAGAGCCAGCAATAGACTATTTGTGTTTTCCCAAGAACCAATCTGGTTAAGTATCTAGAAACAAATAATAATAGGGTTGGCCAATTGGTGATGGATTCCTTGGATATGGCAATACATAATAATAATCACACTAATTAATATTATCTAGAAAACTTCCACAAAATTGTTCTCAGTTCAGGAGAGCCCCTTTCTGTTTCTTCAGAGAAAGTGGCAGAAACATAAAATCAATTCAGTATTTTTATATTGGCCCAATTTTGTCATACTTGGAAGAGTTTCTCTCCTCTCCTAATTCTCTGTGGTACAAGATTAATATTTTAATAAATATTAATCAAGCAAAAGCACAATAGTTAGTTCCAGGAAAGATAAAAAATTTAGATAAGATGCGGTTCTTGCCCTCATATAGATTACATTCTAGGTATTAGATATGCTATCTATACAGAAAGCTAACTATCTTAAATCTAGGAAATACTAAATTGAATTCAAATTCATTACTGACTGAGCTCATTATGGTCTCAGACAATGCTATGGAAGGTTATTTTAGGGAAGCTTATAGTTGCCTTCCTAAACATTAATTTAAAAAAATTTAGAGATCACCAAATAGCTTAATTTTCATCAATAAACTCATTGTGGATCATTAATTTTTGAGATCCATTGACTGTTGTAAACCTTTTGGAATCTAGTTCCAATTTCAGTTTTTCTACTTCTTTTTTCTTTTGAGAAGGAAGGGACAGAGTAACTGAAGAGTATAGTACTATACTATAGTATTCTCTCTCTCTTTATACACACACACACACACACACATATTGAGAAAGAGAAAGAGAGAGAGAGAATAGTACTATATAGTATAGTACCATAAAGAGTATATGAAAGTTATATACCCCAAGATTCTGTGATCTTTTCTTTAGTGATAACATCTGAATTAAAGAAATGGTCAAAGCCACAGACCTTATTTACTCATATCATCAGCTACCTAAAATACTTAAAATTCAACACTACTTACATATTTCTCCGAGAGGTTATTTATCATCAACCTGTGAATATAGGTAGGCCACAATAAAAAGCATTAATCAACAGCAGACTTTCTCACTTAGAGAGATATTCCCATAGGTTATATCTACAACTGACATATTATTTTTTAATATAGTTAATCTTTTAATCTTTGTATATAATCTTAGGCATTAAACTACTGCTCAGCCCTTATAGCTTTGTGGGATTAAAAAATATAGTGGCACTGGCAATATAAACATAACTCTAAATTCAACTCAGGAGGTAACTGAAAAAAATAGGCAGCTAATAATGAGTATAAAAGAGAGACGTTATGATCTAGTGGGCACACCACGAGAAATATCATAGGTTCATTCATAAAATGTTTTGTCCTTGCAGATAGAAAGAAGTCATAGATTGATGGTAGGACAAGAATTAAAGTGAAAGAGTTAACATATATTAAAAATATTAATAGGAAAAATCATTTCCCAATTGACAATGAAGTGGAAGGGATAAAAAAAATGGAGATAAGAGGAAAACAATGATAATAAATGTGAGAGATATTTGATTAAGACCTAGTTTTGTATCTGAATTCCTAAACAATAATCATAATTCAGGAGCAATTTTAATTATGGGGGATAATAAGTCTTTTTTAAAAATACCATTTGGGATACACAAGGAAGCTGATCTATTTTGTATTGCTTAATGAAGCCAACTTTGCAATATAAAAAGTTATGATCAAAGAATTTTGTATAAAAATATGAGAAATGATATAGCAAAAAAGTTCTACATAAAATTATATTTGGAAGAAAAGTAAATACACTAAATATTTTTTCTAACTTTTAAAAATGCTTTTATATTTATTTTCTAATTTTTTATCTTTACAATAATCCTATCAATTAGACACAACAAATGTGTTTTTTTTTTCCATTTTACAAATAAAGAATCAGGCAGATAATGGAAGTTCCTAAAGTTTACCAAGTGGCAGAGTGAGAACAATAGAACTAGAGACAAAATCATTTAATTTACATTCCAGTTTTCTTCAAGCCACTCAGTTGTCAGAGATACATTTGGCAATATTTAATTAGGTCCTATCAATTAATAAAATCAATCAACAACTTTTTAATAGGTGGACACTAAGTAGGCACAGGTCTAGTATTAGAAAACTTTTTCTAATGAATAAGTATAATCTAAGTAAAATTTTAAGAAGGAAATTTTCAGGTACTTAGGAGATAAAGACAGTACACACTGAATATTGACTTTATAAGGTCAATACTTAGTATGACCTTAGATTTTATTATGTCCACCCCTGTCTCTAAAGACTGGCTAAAGGCAAGATCAGATTTGAAATCATGTAAAAGGTAAAATACAGAAAAAACCCATTTTTTTGTCCTGAGAAAATGAAGAAATCTTTACAAGAAAAGAAAATCCTCAGAAAGAAAGATTCAAAACAATGAAAATGAATTCCATAAGTACTTGTTAAATACCCTAGGTATATGTAACCAGTACTTTTCAAGGAAGATACAAAGGGAGACTGAGCCCTTTCAGTCAAAGAACCTCCAACTGAGTTGGGCAGATATGTAAAGGATTCTAGGGCAAAAAAGAAGTAACTTTAAGTTGCTATATATGGACATGTAGCTGGGCCCATAAATAATAGCAACAAAAGGGATGGCTAGGCTGCCTTTGGATAACAATTCAGTTTTTTAAAAGGCTCATTCTCCTTTCTGAAACAAGAACTCATCTTTTTCAGACTAATATTATTCCAATGAGGCTGTATTGTAACTGTTTTGTCATTTTAGATAGTTAAGTCACAGAGTGAAGCTAAGACATGGACCAAAGGTGAAAGAGTGGACACATACCAAAGGTAAGTCTTTTGCTATTTAAAATGGAGTGTATAGTCATGAAAGTTATGGAATCTTCAAAGAAATGCAGTTGGAAAACACTCCATGCACAATGGAGAGATACACGATGGTTGCAAGCAGGTTTCAAAGTATTACAAAGAATTCCATGGGAGAAGTAGAGTGATGATGATGATGACGAGATTTATATAACACCTTAAGGTTTGCAAAGTATCATATTTTATGTTATCTCATTCTGACTTCTCAATAACCTTTTGACATAGATGCTATTATTGTCCTCATTTTTTAGATGAGAAAACTTTGACTGAAAGATGTTAAGTGAGTTGGCCAGGATCACGTGGCTAGTAAGTGTCTGAAGTCAGATTTGCACTCATGAAGAGTCTTTCTAACTTCAGGCTCAATATTCTATTGACTAGAGACTATCATCTAGCTATTCACTAAGGGGTCTATCTGATATGATGGAGACCTTTTTCTAGTTCCTTTGATATTTTTTGGTTACCTTTGCAACATATAGGACATCTACTACCCATCTTAACTCTCAACACATGGCTAAACCATTCCATTTTGCTCATTCATTCATTCATTTCTTTTTTTAAAAATAAAAACTTTATTTTTCAAAATACTTGCAAAGATAGCTCACAACATCCATTCCACAACATCCAGCAAACCGTTATTCCAAATCCATTTATTCATTTCTTTTATGGTGTCCTCTACTCTAAGACAATTTAGTGGCTTTCTAGGTAAGAGCACTGAAATTGGAGTCAAGAAGAACTGATTTAGAATCCTGATTCAGTCTCTTCATTGTAAAGAGAACTGGAGAAAAAATGGCAAGCCACTACATCTTCTTTATCAAGAAAATTGCAAATGGGATCATGAGAAGTCAGACATAACTGAATGACTGAAGAAAAATGAAGAAGAAAGTAGTAGGATAGGATGGCAGATAAAGCTGACAATGGTCCCCACAATGATGAGATCACTGTGGCATTTATGACTTCACCTATAGGCCACAAATTAAGTGCTGAGGCAGCTTGGGTGGCAGGAAAAATCATCATAAGGTACTTACCCATGGTGGTTTGGTGAAGGTGGAAAGCAAGGCATTTATTAAATGTTATGAAAAAAAGCTCTTGACAGCAATAGAGTAGATAGAATTGCCGGACTATTGACAAAGAATTGTTAAGGATAATGGAAAGAATTTGACATAAAAGTTCTTCTAAAGAAATAGTTCTAGTAGTATATGACAAGTAGTGTGAATTTAATTGAAACTCTAAACTGGAGTGCTAAACTCATCTTACAGCCTGAATTCTATGAGAGAAATGAAGACACTGAAAAGGAATTTCAATAATTAAGGCCATGAAAAGTAGATACCAATAGAAACCAGGTAAGAGAATACTTGAAAGATCTGAGCATGTACAAATCAGTAAGTCTGGCTGGCCTGCTCACAGGGATATTAGGGATCTTAGCAAACACTATGTGGTTGTGTACATGATATTCCTGGCAAATACTTTAAAAAGACCTCATTTAGAACTGAGAAGAGAACATGTGACAGTAGAGTACTCTTTCTTCTTTCTTCAACAAGATAGGAAAGGAGCAAGCCTGACATTTATTCGAAGCAAAGTAACAGACTAGATGTTACTGGAGGAACATGTAAGAACATCAGAAAAGATGATGGAAGCGATAAAAATTATTCTTAAGCTTTATTCTCTGTGTCTCTGTTACCTGGAGTTCTGTGGGGAACTCAAGAAATAGGGTCACTAGAAGCATCCAATACAGGTCTGCTCCTTTCATCCTCTTGCTGTCTTTAGATGATACAGAGCAAACTTCTCTATCATATTTTGGATGGTATCCCTATAAAACTTAATTGCAGTCACAACCAATCACACACTAGGAGAAGGGAGAAGCATTAACAATTCAAATCAGACTCTTACTAGTTGTGTGATGCTGGGTAAGTCGTTCTCCCCATTTGCCTCTCCCCATTTGCCTCTTTGAGCTAGACAAAGAAATGGAAAACCACTCTGGTATCTTTGCCAAGAAACCCCAGAGAGTCAGGGGCATGATGGCAATATGAAAACACCATGTACTAGGTACTGTGTTAAGGGCTTCACAAATATTTTTTATTTGATCCTCACAAGGGAGAGAGATGCTGTTATGATTCTCATTTTTAGTTGAGAAATATGTGACAAACCAAAGTTAAGTGACTTTTCCAGTCTCACACAGCTAATAAATGTTTGAGGACAGATTTAAACTAATGTCTAAATAGGTCCAAATAAGTGTCTAAAAATTCATGCATGATCACATAAGTAGTGAATGGCAGAGGTGAGATTTGAACCCATGTCTTCTTGTTGTGAATCCATTTCTCATGAAGATAAGTTGTCCTGACTAGTCCCAGGATTAGATTAACTATTGACTGCCTAGCTGTCACCAATGTGAAGTCTTTCTGCCCTCTAAGGGAAATAGAACAAATCTAATTCATCTTACACATGACTCTAAATAACTAACAGAAGTTATCACAGCCCTATCTCCACATCTTCTTTTCTCTGGACTAAGCATCTCCAAGTCTTTAAAATGAACTTTCTAGGGCATGATCTCAAGACCCTTTATCATATTGGTTTATTTTCCATTGGATGCTCTTCCACCTATCAATTCCTTTCCTAAAATATAGCTCCCCAAACTGAAAAAAAATTCATGGAGATTTCCCTTATATCCTTTAGCCAATTAATTTCCACAAAATTATTTCATCTTTATGAGGTTACTATTTTTGTATTCCAAAGGATTTATCAGGAATAATCCTTCTAGTTATAAAACATTCATGAGTTTGGAAAAACATTAAAAACCACAATTATATTATTTATTCTAAATTTTCATTTATTCAACTTATTTTCCCCCATTCTGACAAGCTATTATTTAAGAAAGGATGAATCACTGGTAAAGAGGAGCAAATCATAAAATGTCAGAGTCATTCAATCATTGGAAAAAATATGAAAAGCAAGCATTGAGCTGGTTGAAAGTACAAAATATGGGGGGGGGGAAAGGTAAGAATGTTGAAGCATTCTGAATCACTGGGGTCATCACACAAACCTCCCAACAAATAAAATACTACTAAATTAAAACATGTAATTAAAATGTCAAGGTGGTTAATCATAACCTTTAAGAATGTTCAGTGGGTAGCATTTCTAATTCAATTTTAATATGGTCATCAAAGCACAGTATGTTAGATATAAACTATGATTTAAATTCTTTTTCATCTTATTTCTGTGATTTATTGAAAACTACAAGAATGCAGACAATATATTTTAGGGAATTCAGTTAGTAATATTTCCCATTGTTAAGTAGTATAATGGAAAGAGCTCATGATTTTGGGTTCAAAGAACTAGACCAAATTTTGGCTTTGCTACTCACTACCTGTCTGAATTTGGACAAATCATTTCACACATTTGGGCCTCAATTTCTTGATCTGAAAAATGAGAAGGTTGGATAAGATGACTTCCATATACTTGAAACAAAGACAGAGCTAGAGACACTGGGAATGGACAGGCACATTTAGTCCAAGATCTGAATTATTGGAGAGAGATCTGATTCACTGATATATTTGAAGCAAATGCAAATGCTGACATGTCAAGGTTCTAAGGTTATAAATTAGCTAGATCTCAACATACTCCGAATGGTAAAAAGAAGTGAAAGAATCCAGACTTTGTGAAAAGTATATAAAGAATTGCAAGACCAAGAGTTAAAAGAGGGATAAGGATGATCATACATACAACTGTTCGATTGCAGAGGCGATGACTTAAAGGAATCCTTAATTTTTTTTAAATAGACAGTCTTTTTTGGCCAACATTTAATTAGTGTTTGTCTCAGTCAAGCAAATACTGTTCTTCAATGCTGAAAGCATCCATGAGAAACTTTAGTTTCTTTTTAAAAATTAAATTATTTTCATAAACTATTTCTTCACACTTCTATACTTTGATCTAATCGGCAGTATAGTTAAAATTGTTTCAGTAATAATGATTAGAAATATGAGAAGGAAGAAATAAATTGTGTAAATTATCTTCAGTTTGCAGCTTGCTTTACAAAGGTTTACAAACCTCTTTCTTGTACTACTCCATCTTTCAAATGCATGACCCACTTCCTTTCATGTCTGGTTGCAATCTTAAAATGACAAAAGGCATCATTCTCAGATAGGATCAACTGGGCCACTGGTTTACACTTCAGAATTAAGAGAGATCCTTCATATTAATGAGCAAACACCTCAGGAAGCAGGGTTACCACTCAAGAAATCAAAGGAGAATAGAGCTTAGACTCCAGATGGGAAACATGGGAGTAGTTTGAGTTTAGTGACTGAAGTGGATTAAAGAAAGGTTGGATATTTGGGGGGTAGTTGGGTAGGAAGGAAAGACTTTGAGGTCCAGAAGCCATCAGCACAAATTAGCTTTGTTCTTCGTCATTCTATTGAATGTTTCAAAAACATTTTACTTTTTAATCTCCAAACACAAATATCATAGGGATTCATTCATAAGAACCAGGAAGTCCCATTTACAAAGTTTGTTTCTTCTTAGTTAGAGGTAATGAAAACTTGATAGAGAGTTCAGTAATAGTGTAACAGTTTCTTTACATATGATCAATAAATGCTATGAAGTCCATGGCATCTATCCCTTAGGTTGGGGACAAACACAAACTTGAATAATGCCAGCAATGACTGATTTGAACTTTAGGGTTACCTTGCTTGTTAGGATTCACTGAGGAATAACATTACTTTTTCTTTTAAGAGGCTCTATTCTTTTTCATTTCTTTTTAATTTTTTAAAAGTCTCTAAATTAGAAAAATATTTATTTGACCCTACTCTTTTTACTTTTTTTCAAATCCCTTTTTTGCCTCCATTTTAAATTAAGCTCTGGAATAATGTTTATGGTAAGTAATTTTAAGGTCCACTTAGCTCCTCCAAAAACCCTAAAACAAAACAAAACAAAATTCTTGCAAGAGTTAAAATCAAAGAATAGCAAAATGTAACTGGAATAAGAGATATTAAAAAGGGGAATTAGTAAAAAAAATGAAGGTTGGTCATATGGCAAAATGGATGGTGGGCAGACTTTATACTCCACTGATATTTTTGAAACCAAGGAAAGCCTACAATGCCTTGAATTTACCCTCTTTTGCAAACTTATGGAGGAAGAAATAGACAAGTCACAGAGGCTAGTTCAATTGAGTATTTGAAGAATCAAACAGAAGTTTCTAAGCCTTTAAATATTTAGAATTCAATTTTCAAAATTAAAAAAAATCTTTCCATTTGCGTATTTGAAAGCATATATATATAATTGTAAATTACACATATTTATAAACATACATGTATATTTACAGGTATATGCAAATATACCACTAGTTTATATATTATTCATACACATGCATAAATACATACACATATGTGAATAAATGAAATTGCTCAAGTATATAGGTTCTTGGAAATCTATAGATAGATTTCAGAGGATCTATGAATTTAGGGAGAACTACATCTTAGTTTTCACCAACTTCTAATTGAATTTGAATATTTCTTTCAATTATGAACACAGGTGATAAAATCCTATTCTGAGAAGGGGACCAAGGGCTTCATTGGAACTAAAAGGGGACATGGGGGCAGCTAGGTGGCGCAGTGGATAGAGCACCAGCCCTGAAGTCAGGAGGACCTGAGTTCAAATCTGGTCTCAGACACTTAACATTTCCCTAGCTGTGTGACCCTGGGCAAGTCACTTAACCTCAATTGCCTCAGCTAAAAGCAAAAAATAAAAATAAAAATAAAAGGGGACATGGGAATTATTTAGTCAAAAAGTATTAAGTGCCTATATTTCAGGCATTGTGCTAAGTGCTGGGCACACAAAGAAAGGAAAAAAGATGGTTTCTATTTTCAAGACATTCACAGTCTAATGGAGAAACAAAATGCAAACAACAATATGCAATGAATATATATACATAATAAATTGTAAATAATTAACAAAGGAAAGGCATTAGAATTAAGATAGAATGGGACACATAAAAAGGTTAAGAACTGCTGTAATCCAAATAAAGTCATGATTTTCACTTTTGATTTCTGCTGTCTGTTCTGGTTCTGAAAGGATTAGTTGATAAGCAGTATGATATGGCAGTTAAGAAAAACTTGTACCTCTAACAAAAGCTAGTTGTGTGAATCTAGGCAAGGGAGGCAGTGTGTGTTAACAAGAGGAGGACTGGATCTAGAGTAAGAAGACCTACTTCTGCTACTTGTACCTTGTAGGATCTTGAGCTTCTTTGGTCTTCCCTTGGATAGGTGTAAGATGAAATCATTGGTTTAAATTAAAAGATCCCTTTTGCCTTTAAATCCCATTCTATTGCTAAAATAATTTAATATCTTAAAGCCCCAGGAAATCTCTAAGACTATTGGTTATAGAAGACTTCCTGATTTTCAATGAGAGGGAAATTCCACATCAGGATTCCTCTAAACTAGTGAAATCACAGACAATCTGCCTTCCCCATCTTTTTCTCCCTCACCCCCATCCAAATGTCAGGCAGAACTTCTGGTCACACAGTCACATTTGAGTAATGATATTTGCTACATTAAAAAAAAATTTAATTATAGCTTTATATATATGTTATATATATATATATATAGCTTTCACTATAATCTTATTTCATACTCATGCCCCTCTCCCCTCAAAATGGAAAGATACAGGGGTAGAGGGAATGAGAAAGGAATGCAGAGAGCCATCACTCCAAAAGACATGGACCAAAGTTGTCCAAAGGTGTTTCTACTGTGCCTTTCCTGATGATCATTCCATTTCCTAATTATTGTCAGACTTCCCACATTCACTGACAGACTATTATAATCAGAATGGAAGCTGAAAACTTCCAGCACTTAGAAATGCTCTTGAGACACATAAAAATGTCTTTATTTAAAATGGAACACATAATACCTGCCAAATTTGCAGGTTGGAAACCACTTCCAATAAGAATTAAAAGGCTCTTTTTCCAACTGAAATAGGCCTATCAATAGATGACTTGTCTACCCATGAGAAATAGCGGGTTCTTGTCTCTGACGTTGCAATTTAGTATAAAATAGCTTTTATGATGACAGGGTACATAGGAATGATAAAACTGTAGAAATGACAGTCTAATCTTCAGAGATGACCGATCATCAATAAAAGATTAAGTAACGTAACATCCCAAATGCCAGATTACCAGTCAGTTGGCACACTCCCTATAGCCATTTCTTCCTGAATAGTGCTGAGATACCACAGCAGGAAAATGCTTTTCCTTATAAACTAGAAATAATTCCCTCTTGTCTATTCCATTCCCCTCAAAAGACAGAAAGGAAAAAATAAAATGAAATGACCTTTGTCAAATATCTTTTTTTTTCTGACTAGCAGCTTTAAAAGACAGAATGATAAGTAATGATCAGAAATATCCTTGTTTTTCTTTTGTTTTTACACATGACTGTCCTGAGGATAATGATAGTAATTATTAAGAAGCTTATGATTACTCATATTTAAAAAAAAAGAAATAAAATACACATACAAGAATGATGAGACATGCCGGTCCTATAAAACTCCAAATAAAGTTATTTTCTGTGCTGAGCCAACATCTGAAAAGCAAAAATAAAATAAAAATAGATATAGATGATATAGATCAAGATATATGTGCTTCTTATATTTTATACTGTATGACATTGAAAAATATAGATACTTGGAACTTCCTGCAAGTCCTGATAAACTGTTTCAGAAAAGTAATATGGTGTAAGAGATAGAGAGGTGGCCTTGAGTTTAGGAAGGACCCTAAGTTGCAAAGAAGGTCCTAAGATCCTAACCTATACTATTAATTAATCAATTCCAAAGGTTTCCTCTTGGCTCCAGGAGCAAATACAAAATGCTTTGTCATTCAAACCCAGTGCCCTATCACTTCTTCTTTCCAGTCTTTTTTTTTGGATCCTTGGTAAATGGCAGATAGTAGGTGCTTAAAAATGTTTGTGGATGGATTGATTGATGGGTAGAATTTGCTGTTCTTAAAAGTTCCTAAAGGAAACCACAGGTCTAGTACGTATCCTAAGAAAAACAAAAGTGAATAATATACAACACTTATAACTGTAGACATATCCAGAAGGGTTTGCTAGCATTCCAGTTACTTCCACTGAAGAGGAGGACTTTGCTGGGTTTACCAGAACATGTTTCTAGACCTGATTTATGGTTCTAAATATGTTGAATGTGAATAAGCAAAAGAAAATTATCAGTCATCTCCCCCACCCAAAAGCAGGTCTATGATTATAGCAAACACTTAAATGAGATAGCAGTCACTTACACTTTTGTTGTCCCATAGTATCTATATCCTAGGGCTGCTGAAAATCCAACCACCACGGCTGGACTGAGGTAGCCAAAGATATAAAAATTCTTGTGTAAGAATCCTTTGTTGTAGATGACACCCACGACAATGAGATAGAGATGGATGCCTTCGATGCACATCCATGCAAAGGCAGCTAGAAAGAAATAATGTAGCAATCCAGCAATGATTGAACAGAAGAGCTAGAAATCAACCAAAGAAAGGAAGTCATAAACAAATTTCACTACGGTTGTAGAATATCTTTCCTTATTGCTTCATTATGCCACTTGGCAGCATGATTATGTGAATTTGAAAGCTAGAAATGTTTTATTCCATAAACTAAAAATAAAATAAATGAATGAGAAAAAAAAAAGAATTTAATAGGAAAGTGTTCGAACCTTGTAAAAATATTCAAAGATCAAAGGTATAGCCTTGGAAGGATCTTAAAGGAGATACTGGTGCTGCTGATATTTATTATAGGTATAGAACCTGAACCTGCAATTTCATTATTCTAGAGAACTTCCAGATAAGGAAACTCCCTTTAACAATATGGGTCAGCAGTTACTCTACGATTCATAGTCTTGGAGAATGGCTTGTATCACTAAGAGGTTAAGATACTTGCTGGGTCATATGTCATCACTATAATTGATATTTATATATCTCTGTAAGATTTGTAGAATACTTGACTACATTTTCTCATTTGATTCCCCAAATAACCCTAAAATTATGATATTTTCTACTTTAAAGATGAACCACCGAGGCTCATATTATTGAAGTTACCTGCCCAGGGTCATAGCACTATTACTTGACTGAGGTGAGTTTTGAACCAAGGTGTACCTGATTCAAGACTTTAAGAATTATGCCACATTACTCTTTCCAACTAGTTAAATGACCTCATTTACAAGTGAGGAAACTGAAGTCCAAGGAATTGGAATAGCTTGCCTAAAATCACATAGATTTTAAGAAAATTCAGATGTGTTGAGTTGGCCATATCATAGACTCTCCAGCTTAATGACATCAGAGATTAGCAAATACAGCCTCTAATCTTAATAATAACTCCTATAAAATCTTTCACAAGTGGTCATCTAGCTTTTGCTTGAAGATGGCCAGTGAAAGAAATTCTCTACCTGACAAGTCAGCAATTCCATCTTTTTAAAATCATTTTAGGAAGTTTTGGGTTTTTTTTTTTTTTTTTTTTGTTATTTCCCCTTCTTTCATTGAGCTGAATTTTGCCTCTGAAACTTTAACCCATCGCTTATCATTCTCCCCTCTGAGGCTGAATGAATGATCTAGTCTCACTCCTAAGTTCACTCTTCATATTCTTGAAGGCAGCAATTACATAGCTTCTAAATCTTCTCCCTCAGAGTCAGTCAACCCTAGTTCTTCAGTCCGTTCTCAAATGTCACAGTTCACACTCCTTCCTCAGCACTTGTATTCTCTGTGAGGCATACTAATTTATCAAACTCCCTTTCAAATGAAATGTCCAGATTGGAACAGAATACTCCAAAGGTAGACTGATTAGAGCAGAGGCCACTAGGAGTTTCTTTTCTTATTCTAATTATGACTTCTTAAAGTGTTCCAAGATCATAGGATTTTTTTGGGGGGGATGGAGAAGGGGCTACTGTGAAATATTACTGCTTCATATTAGGCTTGTAATTTCTGTTTAGTTGTTATGTCTCCTCCATTCTATATTTTCAGGATTGATATTTTAAAGGCAAGTGAAGGAATTTACATTTATATCTCTTAAATTTCATCACATTAGATGTGACCCATCATTTTAATCTGTCAAGATCTTTTTGGATCCTTTATCAGTCAATGTTGTTACTTCTGTCTTCTAGCTTTATATCATTAGACAACTTGATATATTACTTATTCTTTTATCCAAGTCACTGACAAAAATTTTAATAACAAGATTTAGGAGACACCCATGAGAGTCCTCCATTAGAAATCACTCTTAATGTTGACATTAACCCCTTCATAACTATGCTATAGAGTCAATCTTTCATCATAAATCTGCCAGACTATAACCTAGCTCATAATTCTTCATAGTGTCAACAAGATTATTGTGAGAGATTTCAATGAATCCCTTAATGACATTTTACAATAGCTGATCTAAAATTATTACTGATTGATGGATTGGTTAGTTTTTCCCTTAACTGGTTTTTTTTTTTATCTATGTGATATCAAATATCTCTCTTTCCTCTTCTTTCTTCCCTCATTTACATGTCAAAAATCTCTAAAGACTGTTCTTTGCTTTCTAATATCTCTCTACACTCTCTACCTTGTTGATAGAGAATTCTTAATATGACAATGAATTTAGATCCAGGGATAGACTTTTCTTGGACAGCTTGGTGGATAGAGATCTGCTTCTGGAATCAGGAAGACTCATCTTCCACTCAGTTGGGTTCAAATTTCGTCTCAGACACTTACTAGCTGTGTGATCCTGGGCAAGTCACTTCATCCTGTTTGTCTCAGTTTCCACAATTGTAAAATGAGCTGGAGAAGGAAATAGCAAACTACTCCATTATCTTTGCCAAGAAAACTCCAAATGGAGTCATGAAGATTGGTATACAACTGAATAATTTAGACTTTTCAAATAAACTGCTTAGGGAATAATCATTAATGCTATTATCTGAGAAAAATAGTTATTTTGTTTCAGAAGAAAAAAGAGGGGTGTGTGTGTGTGGGGGGGTTAGTACCATCAAAAGAGAAACTTTCTGGAATGTATTAAGGACTGACTGTTAAGAATTTTGTTTTCAAATAAAAACCAGAGCAGGGTTAGCTGCCAGTTAAAATCTAGCATTTACTCTGGAATCAGGAAGACCTGAGTTCAAATCTTACCCCAGATACTTGAAGCTTACTAGCTGTATAACCCTGAGCAAGTCATTTAACCCTGACAGTCCTCTGTTCAAATCCTAGCTTCGTCATTTCCTAGCTGTGTGATGCAATGAAAATCATTTGACCTCTGAGCTTTCCATATTTGTCAAATGGATTTGGATTTCACTTTACATTCAAGAAATACTTGTGCTGCTTAAGTTAAAGAGAAACTAGAAGATAAAGGTATTCAATTGTTCCTAGAGGATTTTAGATCTAAAAAGGGAAGGCAATCTGACATGTGGAAGCACTAAAGAAGTTCTCATCAACCTGGATTGTATTTTCCCTATGAATGCTAATTTCATTTCTTGAGTTCCAATTAAAAGCTCTGCCTTGAGCCAACCTTTTCCTTACTGCTTTTGGAAGACAATAACCTAATAGGAAGTTTACTAGACCAGAATCCCAAAGACTTAGATTCTAATGCTGCCACATTTATGTATCCATGTATCTATCATCTTTGTATATATGCATGTATCTAGAATATATGTCTGTCTGTCCATCTCTGTATTAGCCATGTGATTCTGGCTAATAAAGTTAAGAAATCAAAGCCTCAGTTTCTTCAGTTGTAAAATGCATTACTACCCTCAGAGTTGTTCTATGGAATATATTTTACAAAAATTAAAATGAATTTTTATGTTAAAAATTAATGTCCCTGGAATTCAGTTTTTTCATCTGTATAATAAGGTTGAACTGCATGACTTTTGAGTGATCTTCAGTCTTAGCCCTATGAAGTAAGGTGCTTTCTTTTGTGTACTGACATTACAAAGATGCTCAACTCTAATGGCATTTTTGCTAAAGAAGTAAATAGCAATCAATTAATAAATTATACCTACATAACCAAATTTTAGTCTTCTCCCTCCATTTTATTCCAACTTTTGGAAAGAGTTGTGGTCAAGGAAAGGATCAGTTGAGGGAAAATCATATTTTATAGTTGTTTCATGGGGATGGCAAGAGAAGTCAATGTCCCTAGCCAATAATTAGTAGGAAGTTAAAAATACTCAGAAAATACCAAAGACTCACCTTATTAGTATTTGTGTTAATTCCAACCAGAAAAACAAGTTCTGCCAGAAAGAGACTGCAGCAAAGATTCTTGTGAATGGTGGTCCTTGTGCTCTGAATTTCACTAAAAAACCAGAAGGTGAAAATGCACATGGCGAGGCAAACCAACGAAATGATTATTCCAAGTTGAGTAATTCTTGTTAGAATATTGTAGTCTTTAATACCCTGAGGACCAAAAATAAGAAAATTCTTAAGAGACTAACTCAGTAGCTTGTCATTGGAATATCATCCTACAATAAATCTCCTTTTAAAAAATGAAACCTTAATCAAAATGATCAGGAGATGGAAAATGGACATTGATTTAATATTTTGGTATTTTTGATTTGGTAGAAATCAGTTATAAATCACATAAAAATTAAGCTGCAGGAAAATTTTTTGCATTTTTTGGTTGCCTATGATATGAATTAACATGATGATTTTTCAGGTATCTTTATCATCATTTGGGTGGCACAATGGATAGAGCTTTGGAGTTAAGTCCTCAATTCAAATGCAGCCTAATACTTTGCTATGAGGTCCTAAAATTCACTTATCTTCCCTCAATCTTATTTTCCTCATCTATAAAATAATACCAGTTATCTGACAAAATGGTTAAGAACATCAAATGAAATAATTTTTATAAAGCACTATGTAAATCAAGGGCTATATGAATGCTAGCTAGTATTTTAATAACTTATAATTCTAAAACAATTTACTAATAAATATCTAGGAGGCTGCTAGTTTAATTAATTTCACAGAATGTTACAAAAATGTTTTTTAAACCAAGCTGTGATTCATTCAAAACATGATGAATAAAGTTATTAGTAATACTAAATGTACAGAATATGAAACACAATTAATATAGCCCAAAGACTTTGAAATTGGTTTAATTTTTTTTTTGTAATTAGAGAAATATATCCCCAAAGTCACTCTAACTACTTGGTATCTAACAAAAAGAATTTTTGAAATTTTGCCTGCATATAACTTTGGGGAAAATTTAGTTGGTTTTATCCAAATATAGATTCTAAATATTTGCAGAGATATCCCTCTATCCTAATTTAGGTTGTGATACAAATTGTGAAATGTAAAAAAAATAAAAATGAAACAACTTTGATGAATATTTATCTGTGAATCAGAGAGTACTATTTTAGTGCATATATATTCACTTCCACACCTACACTTGAATTTTGGGACCACCAAAGTAGCAATTTCATGGTTATGGGGGAGTTCACAGTGTAGGAACTCCCTGCCTCCTTATAAACCAATAAGTCATCTGTAAATGTTTGGGAAAGTATTACTTAAAGTCTTGAGAGATCAAGTGATTTGATTATGCTCATTTAAGTTTTAAAATGTCAAATACAGTACTTGACCCCTAGTCTTTATAACTCTAAGTCACATAGCATGCCCCTGCTTCTTTTCTTCTCTCTTTTTCTCTCCCCTTCTATCTGTTCATTCTTTCTATGTGTGTGTATGTAGATATGTGCAATAATACAATACATATTAGCATGTGCAAACATGTACATAAATATTTATATACTTATGTATACATAGATTAGTGTTTCAGATGCATTTAAATAAAAATAGCCAATAACATCCAGCATTTATATAGGACTTTAGTATTTATAAAGTGCTTTACAAATATTACCTTATTTTATTCTACAACCGTGCTTTAATTATCTTCATTTTACACATGGGGAAATTAAGGCAGAGAGTGGTTAAATGACTTGAACTGGATCAAACAGGATAATTAGCTTCTGAGGACTTGGGTCTTCCTGACTCTAAATACAGTCCTCTCATCCACTATCACATACACGTATATGTTTGTGTATTTGTATATATATATATGTATATATATACATATATATATCATAAATATACATAATTGCATATGTCTACATACACATACACATATACATATGCAAATAATTGATCATATCACCTTAATGGTAATTTTTTGCCAGAGAAATGAAAGCACTAGTTCAGTCATAAAAATAGCTAGGTTTTAGATATCAAGATACAGGCATCTAGAATAATGCAGTAATTTACCGAGTCAGGGTAAGTAAAATATGACTGGCATTTAAAACAAAGAAATCTGGTATTAGCTATTACATCATTGATGAAATATATCCTGGGCATAAGGATCTAGGATTGCATAGGTTTAAATACAAGGTTATGTTTGTTTTATAGAATTTACATGGTAAATTTTCCAAAGGAAGAGAGGGCAGATGAAATCAAAGTGTTTAGGAACACTCAAAAAAACCCCAATCTCCTACAAGTCTTATCTTGTTGATACTAAATGGTAAAATTCCCAAATGCACTTACAATAGAAGCACCTGAAGACATCAGAATAGCAAAATGTGTCAGATGATTACATTTACATGAGGTATGAGTAGAGTTGGAATGCATCAGTTCACAGCCTTCTGTAGACCAGCTGCCATTCATTGTATTACTTGAATAGTTCCAAAAAGCACACTCACTGCTATCCTTCTCTCTAGGCTGAAAAAGAAGTGTACTGTTTTATTGAGGGAGAAAGAAAAGAAATTTCTCATTTACTGTTGGCACACTTGAAATGTAACACTATTATACTCTATGAGCTGTGATTTCACTGGTTTGGATCTTTCTTCCAGTGGTACATTTCTTGACTCATATACACCTGCTCCTTTTTTTAGGTTATGTGGAGACCTACTTAAAATATTTTGTAAAATCTACATCATCAAAGTTGCCCTTGAATAAGAAGACAAATTCCAATATTACATGCCTTTGGTGACATCGTATCTTTTAATATAATAAAACAATAATGTAATAGGAAAAATAATTATCAAACATTTGTTGTATGCAGCCTTACAGAAGATTAAAAAGTTCAGAAAACAAATTGGCCCTGATCTTGAGTTATTAGATTAATAGTGGGATAAATTACCAACTAAATTGTAAAAAGAGAAGACAGATGAAAAGGAAGAGGAAGAAAAAGAAAAAAAAACAATGAGGGATGAGGAAGGAGAATGCTAAATATTATTATTACCATTTTGTGAATGTTTAAACAAAGATCAATTTAAGGCGTTGTTTCACATCACACATTGCTCTTTCCAAGTCCATCTGTTCAGGCTTTAACATGCTCATCAGTTCCTAAATTATTGCCCTTCATGATTATTTTTATCAAAGAATCTTCTTGGATTAAATTTATCAAAAACAATCTATTTGGTTTTAGGAAGGAAATTAGCTCAGAAGCATGCTGCATGGAGTTTGTGGGATAGACTCTGAAACATCTTAAATATCTTTTTTAAAAATTCCAAATATGGGAGAGGCAAAGAAATCAGATTTACAAAAGGGACTCCTAAATTATACACCACTCAGGGTTCAGGATGTAAGAGGATTTTTATTGAATTGATTGGCTACTCTGGGAATCCTAAACCCAGGCAAGATGACTATTTTCTTATGAGTACAAATAAAAATATTGAACTTTGGACAAAGTCTACATGTTGATGTTCATTCCATTGCCAATAATCTTTCTGACATTTGACCCACAAAGTTGCTAATAATATTGTGACTTGAATTTTGAAGCACTTGGGTCAGAGTTTTCCTATAGTGCTATTCTTGAACGCTATATTTTATCTTGGCATTTTCTGTCCTTATACTCTTACTTTGTAGGTGTGTGTGTGTGTGTGTGTGTGTGTGTGTGTGTGTGTGCGTGCGCATGTCTATGTGGAATTGGCAATGTGTTGGATTTCAAAGATTTATGCAAGATTTCCATATTATGTTGGCTGGTTGTATTTTAGACATATAGGTGTGAATAACATATAATTTATTTCTTTAAAATATTAATTGATCAGCCTCCATTTATTAAGTACCACTATGCATTCAGTAAGGTATTTATGATAAGTACCTCACTGAATGCATAGTGCTACTTAATAAATGGTTTAAGATAAAGTATCTAAGTACTTAGACAAATTGTCTAAATTTTGTTTATGTATTTATAGTAATATATTTATGAATATATACATACATGTATATAAAAATGGAATAATTATTATCAAAGAACTTACATTCTGAGTGTCATGGTGTGTATATATAAGTAAATACATATAAAATAAATACAAGGTTATTTTGGAGGAGTGGCAAAACTAAATCAGAAAATAATTGAGTCAGAAAAGTCATCATGTAGGAGGTAATATTGAGCCACACTTTGAAAGAAACTAGGGGGGCAGCTAGATGGTACAGTGGATAGAGCACCTGAAGTCAGGAGGACCTGAGTTCAAATCTGGTCTCAGACACTTAACATGTCCTAGCTGTGTGACCCTGGACAAGTCATTTAACCTCAATTGCCTCAGCAAAAAAAAAAAAAAAAAGAAGAAAAAAGAAAAAGAAAGAAAGAAACTAGGGTTTATAAGAAGTACAGAAGATAAGGGAGTGCATTTTAACTAATGAAGCAGTTTGTACAAAGGTATAGAGATCGAAGATATTCTTCCTACTCCTCTTTTTCCTCCTCTTTCCCCTCCTCTTCTTCCCCTTCTCCTCTTCCTCTTACCCTCTTCTTCCTCCTCCTCTTTTTCCTCCTCTTTTTTCTTTGCTACATCACTACACAATTCTACATAAGCAAAAGGAGATCATGTAAGATTAACTTTTTATTTAAGGGTGGCCAGGGCTAATCCATCACCTATTGGCTAACCTGTTGGGGACAAATATCTACCAATAGCTAGGTTAATTATAGAACAGAAAACACTTTCTTAAATACTCTAAGTTCTTTATGTTTGGTAGACCCCAACAGACCTTGGGGTTCAATGGCAGAGCCTTTGAAAAACTTGTATCATCAATATCAAGATAAATAATGGAATGGAATATTTGGTCAAGGGTGACTTGAAAGTTCTCATGAGGTGAAGAAAAGCTTTTCATTCTTTGTGTGTTCCACAAGAAGACAACTTGTTTCATGTGATGATTAAGTACTTTCCCTCAGAGTGGCCATGAGGAACAAAGAGGAAAGGAGTTCATTAGGAAGATGTTTGCAGCTTGTGCCCTAACAACTGTCACTGAAAATGTAACAAAATTTCATGGATTTAAAAAACATCACCCAAACTAAGCAAGTAAATACTTTGACACTAATTTTCCTTCCCTGAGAAGGTGAACACAGGGGAGAGCAAAAAAAGTTGGAAAAAATGGTTTGAGAATTAGAAATGAAAGAGAACAAAGACTTTCAGATGACTCAAAAGCCTCATGCCTGCATATTATGAGTATTTGTTTAAGAATTAGAACAAATTGGAATTGACCATCATGGATGTATATCAGAAGGAATAAAATTTATTGTATATTAACAGACATGAAATTATTCATTTCTGATGTGGGAATCACTCATGAATTAGCTTTTTTTTAATGAAATTACCTATTAATTAAAACAAAGGATAAAATTGCCACCATATTGGAAGACAGGAAAAAGATGAGAAGACACTGAATGTAATCAAAACAACTCCAATCCAATTTATTTAAGTGATCTGTCTTCTATTGAAAATGAGAAAAGGATAAAAATAATTTTTTTGACTCAATTATCCCCATTTGTAAGAGAAATATGGCTAAAAGACCACAAGGAGGAAATTAAAAGACCTTAGGGGAAAACAACTTAAGTTGTAAATGGACTTGAAATCATGCTTCTGAGAATTGGATTTATAGACATATAGAACGGATATATAGAAATGAACATATAAAATGTTTGGTTTGAAGAAGAACGGAGTGTGTGTGTGTGTGTGTGTGTGAAATACGTTTTAGAGTAGAAGAAGGATTTGAATTTTCAGAGGGCAGAACCAGGAGCTAAATGTGTGAAAGTCAAAGAGAAAATGCTGAATTTAAGGGGAAAAATACTAATAACTAGAGCTATTCAGAAAATGAATAGGAAGTAAAGAGTTTTAGATCATTAGAAGTCTTCAAGCAGAAGTAAGATTATCATTAATCTACCTACATAAATGTCTTTTATCATGGTGGCTAGCATACAGTATGTGCATAATAAATGTTCCTTGATTGTTTGATGGTAGAAGAGAAAATTCTTGTTCAGGTATAAGTTAGAAATCAACTGACCTTGAAGTTTCCTTCTAACTCTGTTATTGCTGGAAGAAAATAGGCTGATTTTCTGTTTCTGAAAAATCTGTTTTCATTTCTGAAATTGTTCACACCTTTTTTTTTCTCAACATGATGTTCCACAATATGTTTAATGTTGCTTATTCCTATTTACTTACTTTCTTCAAGTTTGTTTCTCTCCACTGTACGATGTGTTTGTTGATGTACAGTGACATATTTTTGTTTGTGTGTAGGCATGCCTGGCCCTTTTGTTATAGCAAATGCATCTTTTTTTTCCTCCATTAAGTATGGAAATGATTGGTCAACTTCAAGTTTCTCCATATGGCTTTACTGAGACATTTTAATCATGTACTAAGATGTTCCTTTATAATAGTACTATACTCCTGGAAAAATCAAGACATTTTCAACTACTCCATATGTGAGAAGTGGGGAATAAAAATAATAACTGCCATTTATATAGCTCTCTATCTAAATGATCTCATTTTATCCCTAAAACAACTCTTTGATGTAGAGAGTTCAAGTAGGATGATCTTCATTTTATAGAAGAGATTGTATACTGATAGAAAGGGCAATGTTCCTACTGGCTCATAATTTATCTAGAGCCAGGAAGGATTTTAGAAACCATCAAATCCAACTCCTTCATTTTACAGATAAAGAAACTGAGAGCAATTTTCACAGTCACAAAATAAGTGGAAAATCTGGGATCAAAAATAGATTTTCTAACTCTGTTCAATGCTTTCTCTACTATATCACCACCACTGCCTTCAAGCTTAGGGTACATGAAATCTTGAAAGTATAAAAATAATGATCTGCTGAGTCTTGTAGTTGTGAGTTTTCTGTTATTTCTTCCATGCTGTGTTCTTTTCACATTAAAAAGAAACTTTTATACTTTTCATTGTTGTTATTCCCTCCCATGATATATCTATCCCTTATCTGTGTCTTCCCATAAAGTTTCCACTATGAATCCACCCATTGTTCTGGGTATGTTGCTCTAACCCCTTGACATGTTGAAGGAACCAACAGAGTATGAGATTTGATCACTTGTCATCCATTGATCTTGCTATTCTTTACATAGTCTCTGCATATTTGCCCAAAAGGAATCCAGTCACCTTCCCACTATTTAGTCCTGAGTCTAGTTCTTTTCTCTCCTTTAGTGTCTGTCATGACAAATGAATAGAGCAATAAGATGAAAAATGAATGTGTGAATGCATGAGTGGATAATTGAATAAATCATTAAGTACTCACTTTGTGCCAAGCATTGTGCTAAGTACTGGGAATACAAAAATAGATGTAAAGATAATGTCTGTTCTCAAGAACACTTCATTGTACAGTCATAAGGAGGGACAACACATGCACAACTACTCTGGTCCAGGAAGTTACAGGATTGGTCACTGGGACTATGGAGTCACTTCATATTCTCTGTCTAGGAATAATAGCAGTTCATTTGATACTGTTTCAGAAATGGAGTTGGGGTAGATGGGAAAATATAACCATAGAAGCAAGACATACTTTTTTTTTGGCTGGTTTTTAAATTATTTTTTTGTTTTCTCCAGTGCCTGGCACAGAATAGCATTAGAAAATGTTGACTTTAAGTTAGGAGAGTAGGAGGTGGACTGAAGAATAACTCTGAAGATTGAAGGGCTAATGCCTGTGGCTTTTGGTCTAGGAAACAACTATTTTCTGTTCTTTTATTTTTAAAGTTAAATGTACAATTCTTCTAAACTTATTTGCATATTTATCATGGTGATCAAGAAAAATCAGATCAAAAGGTGAAAGAAAAACAAAACAAAAGAAAAAACACAAGGAAACAAACAATAACAACAAGAAAGGTAAAAATATTATGCTTTGATTTATATTCAGTCTCCATAGTTCTTTCTCTGGATGCAGATGGCTCTTTCCATTAGAAGTCTATTGGAATTTCCTTTAATCACGTCATTGCAACTATTTTCTTCAACAATGACAGTAGAGCCATTATATACCAAATTGTAATATTGTAGAATCTCAGGTTGGAATGACTCTTAGGTATCATCCAGTCCAATGTGTCCCTAAACAACAATTCCCTCTACAATATAATTACAAGTGTTCATCCAAAATTCTCTGGAAGATTTCAAGTGAATGGGCATTTACTGACTTGGGAAGTAACTCATTTCAGAATCCCTGGGAAAAGGACAGTAAGAGCAACTAAGCAATATACTCAAACAAGGTCTGTGCTGGAAGTGGTAATTTTGAGGGCATTGAAAGATTCGATCTCAAGATGTAAAAGGATAATTTAAAAAGAAAGTGTGGTGTTTTTTTTTTTATTTGGGGGAGGTTAAAAAAGTTCAAAGGAAAGTAATAAAAAGACTTGTGCTAACTTTCCAATGAAACATTTTTGGACTACTGCTACTTAATCTCTTTGGTGAATTTATTTATAACCAGGGCCAAACAGTTTGAAAGTCCTGGGCGACATATCAATTGGAAACAAGGCACATGAATTCCCTTCCTATGAAAGTGATATATTTCAACTAGACCCTACGACTTCACATTTTCTTGTAATACATAACACATTTTCTTGAGGAAAAAGAGACTTTCTACGGAAACGAGATACAAACTGAAGTCTGTTTAATTTTAGTTTCTCTCTCAGTCTCTGTCTCTCTCTCTGTGTCTCTGTCTTTCTGTTTGTCTGTCTGTCTCTCTTTATCTCTGTCTGCTTGTCTATCTCTCCTCTCTATTTCTCTGTCTCTGTCTTCATCTACACTTCCAATTTCTCTTTCCTTTTTGTCTCTGTCTCTGTTTTTCTCCTTCCCTCTCTCTCCATTTCTCCTCTCCCTCTTATATATTTATAACAAGTAGATATATAGATGGATAGCTAAAATTACATAAAGAGATTAGCTAGGTAGATTTACCAATATTCTCCAACATGATGCCAACAACTTACCTTTATATGACTTAATGTAAATGTGATTTTCTCAAGCTGGTAGAATGCAGATGGCTTTGCACTAACTGAGACAGATACAATTGAGGAGATCACGATTTCTTCCTGTTCAGGACTATTGTTGCTTTCTGTTTCCTGGGACGCACTCTGAGATGATGAAAGCAAAGCTCCAATGCTCTTATAATGCAAAAACACAACTGCAACAGTGCCTGTTAAAAGAATAGCATATTTGGTGGGCTTTTCTATAGAAAATAATATATGATTAACATGTATTGGATTACCTGCCATCTAGGGGAGGGGGTGGGAGGAAGGAGAGAAAAATTTGAAACAGAGTTTTGCAAGGGTCAGTGTTGAAAAATTACCCATGCATATGGGTAAATTTTTAATAAAAAATGTAAAAAAAGAAAACAATATATGAGATCTTGACAGAAGCCTAATATGTTCCACTTTTCACTGAAACATATGAAATATTTTGAGGAAATGGAAAAGCATCAAACTGAAAAAAAAAGTCCTGTTGATTTATCTGTATACATCTTGTGACCTTCCAGTAAAATGTAAGTACCTTGAGGACAGGGACTGATTTTCATTTTTATTTTTGTCTATTACCTAATAGTGTCTTGAATAAAGCAAGTATTTAATCAAGGCTTATTGAATTGAAAAATCAGGCATTTACATGGTATGCAAAGGAAAAGGAAAGGTAGAAAACTTTTAGGAGTACAATCTACAAATATCCATGATTAAAAGTTGGTATTCTTTTTATGAATAAATCATTAAGTATTCACTATGTGCCAAGCATTGTGCTCTGAATTATTTGCAGAATATGTTGAAAACATTTTTATTTTATTTCATCCTACATCCAGGATAAAGATGATTAATGTAAAGAAAATGTGAAGCTTGCAAACAGGAAAATTATAAGCTTAGTATTTGTTCATTTGCATTCATTTGAATTTTTGATAAAGGAAGGAATTCTGGATGAAAATTGTCAGGTTTTTATAATCTCAGAATATTTTTATAATCTCACAATTATAATTATATTTTATGATAATAAAAATAAAGATTCAGAATCTCAGAGCAATTCTAGAGGTTACTTAATTGTGGTTTCCCAGTCATTGAAGAAATCTTATCTACATTCATGATATGTTTTAGGGAAGCCATGGTGTGTTCATATATCTGAAAGTCTATTAATATGGAAGAAAAATTAGATATATCATATAGAACTATGATCAATGGGTGAAAATTACAGAGATAAGTTTCTGTTCGGAGTGAAGTTGAAGTTAACAGAGTGAACCAAGCAAAAAACGGAATGTTTTGGAATTCAGTGAGCTCCCTGCCATTGGAAATTGTCAAACATAGGATAGCGACCATTTCTCAAAGAAATTCCCGCATTGGATTAGAAGTTGAACTAAATCATCTTTAAGCTCTAATGTCTATGATTCTATAATTCTCATTTTGGATTCTAAACATGCAGAGTTTCTGTGATGGGAAACTTACTACTTTGAAGGAAAGCACATTCCATCTTCATCCCTCTAATTCCATTTACTAATCCTAGTCCTAAATTCTGGAGCAGCATAAAATTAGTCTAATCCATTTATCCACATGCCAGTCCCTTAAGCATTTTAGTATTAGTCTTATCTTTTCCAGGCTAAGCATCCCTAATTCCTTCAATGGGTATTAGCACCATTTCTAGAAGTTTTACCATCTTGCTAAATATGTCTAGATACTGAATTAGTTTGTTATGATTCTTGTGAAAAATATATCTTAAGAACTACCAACATAATCTAACCAGTGCATTTTGGAATTGAAAGTCTTTATTGACTTGGTAGACTATTAGATGTAGAAATGGCCCTTGATATTTTTTAGGCCAAATACTTTATTTTAAGAATTTTTATTGTTCTGTTGTTTTTTTTTTTTTTAAGCTGTATCCCTATTCTTCGTGACTCCATTTGGAGTTTTCTTGGTAAAGCCACTGGAGGGTTTGGCCATTTCCTTCTGCAGCTCATTTCACAGATGGGGAAACTGAGGATAACAGGGTTAAGTGACTTGAGGCCAGATTTGAACTTGGTAATATGAGTCTTCTTGGCTTGGTACTCTATCCCCTGTGCCACCTGACTGCCCATTTTAAGGATAAAACAAACTAAAAGGTCAAAGAATTTGTCATTTGTTCAAAGTCAAAGTAGTGGGGAAACTGGAACCAGAATACAGATCTCCTTGCTTTCAGGTCTGTGTCTTTTCCACTGAAGTGTTTGCAATAAGTATAGTATATCTCTACTAAGGTAATCAAAGACTGCATAGACTTCTTTAGTAACCACAACACGCTCATGTTGAGTTTGTGGTTAATTAAAATCCCCAGAACTTTTCATATGAGTTGCTTGAGAGTTAGTTCATCTCCAGCCTCTATTGTGAGAGGATTTGGGTTGCTGTCTTGATTTTTCTTTTTATATTCATAGGCCCAGAAGTTCTTAGCACATAACAGGTGCTTAATAAAATGTGGGTTGGTTGATTGGTTCATTCTTGTTAAATTTCATTTATTGGTTTTGGTTTATCATTATAATCTATTGAGATAATTTTGAATCTGGTCTTTAATTGAAAGTGACATATCTCCATTTTATGCCATCTGCAAAATTTTGTGAGGATGCTTTCTCTCCTCTCATGCAACTCAAAGAAAATATTGACTAAAACAAAATCAAAACCATATGACTAGAGCTGGAAAATAGGCTCAATCAGCTACAAATCCACTTAACTGGAATATTACATCATGCACTCAGTGAAAGAAGGCTTCAATATACTACTTAAAATGCTTGTTCTACTGTTTCCCATTAGGAAGAGCATTCTATTCTATGGAGAAAATGGCATCAATACAAGAATTAAGTAGCTTTATCCTTTTTGGTTATCTAAATATTATATCTTCTGCTCTAAGCAACAGATCTATCTTTTTACTCTTTTAAATTAAAAATATCATTTTGCTTTTATTAGCAATTTGGAAAGCTTCATTTTTTTCTGGTTATTACAGGTAGTATTCCTCAGGTCTCAGTTTTAAATGAATTCTTGGTTATATACACCTGTCCTCTTTCAGTATGATACAGTAGCTAGGCTACTGGATCTGGACTCAAGAAGATCTGGCTTTGAATCCTTTCTTCCTGGGTTACTACGGGCCAATCATTTAATTTCTGGGTTTCTTCATTTCTAAAAATGGGGACTTAACAGCCTCCAAGGTCTCTCATAGCTCTACAATGGATTTCATGATCTCTTGCATGCATTTTTTAAAATTATGAACTCATCAAAACCTTATTCTGCAATACACAGGTTCCTTTAGATGCTTCCTTTTTTTCTTTCTAATATATATTAAACATTTTAGCCAAATTTTCATTTTATATATTTTCCCTTCTTTTTTCCTAATTTCTGTTGCTGCTAATAATGCGGCTAAATAGTGAATAAATTGGGAATTTGGCCAGTGAGAGGGGACTATTACAGCTATCTTGACTTTTTCTCTGAAGCCTTAAATAAAAGAAAATCTTAAATGTAAGAAACACACACACACAAATCTAGTCCATTTGTCTGAAGACTAATATTCCTATTGCAAAATTTTACTCTAAAATACACAAAGAATCACTGAAGTAAAAATATTGAAATACCTCCATAGAAAACTTAGCCTTTATTTTCCATGTAAATTTGGGTGAGTTATTCTATAAAAGAAAAATGGATATTCAGAGGGTGAAGTAGGCAAGGATGAAGGCACTGATTCTCACCTACTCTCCCTGATTTGGAATGAATGTGTCCCCAATGAAATCTAAAAAAAATATACAAGTTAATAGAATAAATGCAAATTTACATAAAAGATACTACATAATCTCTGATATCCTAAAGTTCTAATTTAATAATATTTCCAATAATTCAGTCTCAAAATTTCTTGATATTCTAAATGCATTTCTCTAGTGAAATTAATCACCTGTATTGAGCTATCTCTTCTACAGGCACACCATTGAGAGCCTAGCTAATGAGTGTTTGGGTAGCTGATAATAGCTGAACAAGGTGAAGAGAGAAGGGGCACAGACTTAATATATGACATATCCTGCCAAATCTTTCCTAGAAGGGAAATGACTGACTGTGGGATTTATAATGGGAGAGACCCAATGACTAGGGACCTATGGGCAATTTTCAAACAAACTAGTCTGCTTTATAGCAATAGCAGAATATATGTATGAGATTGCTAAGAACAAGAGGGAGAGAAAAAAATGGGTTATTACTCTCTCTTCATTCACAGTGCCCTGTACCTCTCTTGGAGGACAAATTACATACTTCTTTGAACTATAGTTATTCTTGGACATATTTCTTCATCCCTATTAGCTCATATATTGTTTAAAGGCAGGTATCTACCTCATTGTATATTTCCATGTATAGAGTAAAATGCAATAAATATTTATTGAGCTAAACCCAGAAAAATAAACAAACATTTAAGTGCTTATTATGTGCAAAACATAGAACTGAATATGTTTATATGTGACAATCTAGTGAATAATTATTCTTTTTTTTTTTTTTTTTGCTTTTTGCTAAGGCAATTGGGGTTAAGTGACTTGCCCAGGGTCACACAGCTAGGGAATGTTAAGTGTCTGAGACTAGATTTGAACTCAGGTCCTCCTGACTTCAGGGCTGGTGCTCTATCCACTGCGCCACCTCGCTGCCCCGTGAATAATTATTCTTGATGCATGTTATAGATGTTCTTTTTCAACAAATTCAACAGCTATTTGCATGTCTATTATATGATGTATACATATATACAAATATATAATATGGCTATAATACACATACACATATATACATGTAATATATACACACATATGTGTATGTGCACAAACATATATGAATCAAATTCAGTCCAGTGCTTTGTAAAGAGGAGTTATTAGAAATATTGTTGTTCAGTCATGTCTCATTCTGTGATCCTTTTTGGGGTTTTCTTGGCAAAGATATTGGAATGATTTTCCATTTCCTTTTATATCTCATTTTACATATGAAGAAACTGAGGCAAACAGGGTTAAGTGACTTGTCCAGAGTCACACAGCTGGTAAGTATCTGAGACCAGATTTGAACTCAGGATGAGGAGTCTTCCTAATTTCAGATTGGGCACTCAATCCACTGTATTACTTGACTGCCCCATTTTTTTAAATAGACATTTGCTGAATTTGAAAAAAAAATCAACCATAATATATTAAGAATACACATACACAATTTTATATTAATTCAGCTCAGTATTCCAGATATTATGCACACAAACACACACAAATGTACCCATAAATTGGTTCACACCTGTGATTTCATTGGAATATAAAACTTTCCCACAATTCATCAGTTTCTTCTATACAACTTAAAGTCTTAGAGATTTGTCAAGAGCACTGAGAGATTGGTTAAGTGATATCTTCAGGGTCACAAAACTAGTATATATCAAAACTTCTTGGCTCTGAGGTCACTATTTCTGTGACATAATCTAATGAGGTTCCTTTTAGTTGAACAAATATTTATTTAACATTATGTGCATGATATGGCTCTCTTAAAAATAAAACAAATAAAAAGAGGCAGTTATCCTACCATTAGAATCATATTCATCTTTCTTCTTTGGGTAGATTTTTATATAATTTCCTTCCATGTTCACATGAGGATGAATATGTTTCATATGATGAGAATCAAAAGCCAATAATTTGAGACCTGAAAAGAAGCAATATAACCTTTATATTTATTTAAAATATTGTCATGAATAAAACTTTCATACACATTATGTTTCAACATATGACCTATGCTAATTTCAATGAAGACAATTATCATATACTTTGCTATTAATAGTCATGTCCTTATATAGGGTATACCAAAAGTCTCAGTGTAATTTTAAGCCTTAGTAGCTTATTATTATTGTTTATTATGTCCAACTCTTCATGATTCTATTTGAGGATTTCTTGGCAAAGATACTGGAGTACTTTGCCATTTCTTTCTCCGGCTTGTGACTTGCCCAAAGTTGCATAGCTACTAAGCATCTAAGGCTAGATTTGAACTCATAAAGAGGAGTTTTCCTGACTTCAAGACTGGTATTGTATCCACTGTGCATCTACCTGTCCTGTAGTAGTTTTTCAGCTATTGATTATTAGTTATTATAAACATTATAACTAAAATAATTTGAGGCTACTAAAGCTTAACAATTCTTTAATTTTTGGACACCTTGTACTTGTGGCTAAAATATTAGGGTTTTTTCCATGAAATTCTTCTTTTAATTTACTTTGTATCAAATGAGATAAGGATACAAACATTTTGAATTGAATATAAAACATGACTAAAATTTTTACAAAGAGATTTAATATTTCTGGATTTCAAAGTAAGTCAAACAGATGGGTTTGAATCACACCTCTGAGATTATTTCTTAAAGAATACTGGGCCAGGTACTTCTGTGGAGTTTGTTTGTAAAAAGTAGGCATCTAAAAAAAAAGGCTTTCTAACTCTATTGCTTACTGACCTTAATATTTAGATCCTTAGGCATCCATAGATGGCACAAAAATACAATATAGTAAATAGATTCTCATTTTAGGTAGAAAATATTCCACATGCTCAATCACACCAGAATTATTGTGCAGAAATTCAAATTTTAATTACAATAAGACAATCTTTCACCTCATGTTTGTGGCAAGTCCTAATAATATGACAATAATAATAATAATATGAAAAATATGAAAATTAAAAGTAGTTTTGAACTCATTGATGTATGGGTTCCCTTCAATGATACTGATTGCAGCCTATCCACATCTACTAATTCTGTGTTATTTGTCCATGTAATGCTTTATATATGTATGTACATATATATGTATATGAATACACACACATATCTGCTGCAGAACTTTTTTGCTTTTCTTAACAGTGAAAGAATATCCATGGGGTGCTCATCTTCCTCATGTCCTCCTGGTTGTGAATACTCCAACTTCATCAACCATACATTTCTCTGATGGTATTTTTTTATTTCTGTTACTTGTTAAGCATCACAACTAGCTCACATCCACCATATACTTCTCTTTTACTCAGTGCTATTTATAATTTTTCAGCTACTGTACCATTCTACAATTTGCAACCAAATAAAATTGACATAATATCACTGTTTAAAAGGTGGAATATTTTTGAGGTTGGGGAAATTCAAGGAGTTTTGCAGTTTCTAGGAGGCAGTCCAATATATTCATTAATTTAAATCTGGTTTGATTCATTGTTTATTTTATATTATTTGTGCAAGATTTGATATTTATACACATGTATATATATGTGGTATACATATATGCATATCTGTGTGCATACATATATACACATGCATGTATATGTGTGTATATATAAATATATATGTGTATGTATGTGTGTATATATACAATACACACAGATATATAGGGTATCCTAGAGATCTTAATGAAGTTTTAAATTATTAAAGCTATATCAAAGCTTTTAAATTTCTTTTTTTCTTTTTCTTTTTTTTTTGGTGGGGCATTTGGGGTTAAGTGACTTGCTCAGGGTCACACAGCTAGGAAGTGTCTGAGACCAGATTTGAACTCAGGTTCTCCTGACTTCAGGGCTGGTGCTCTAACCACTGCACCACCTAGCTGCCCCCAAAGCTTTTAAATTTCTAAGTCTACTTAAACTCTACTAAAACTTTTGTGACAGCTTGTACACACTATACATATATATAAATGTATGTATACTTATATATAAGTGTATGCCTTTCTGAATATCTACATATTCTCATACAATATAAATGCACATATAGGTATGTAGAAGTATATACATATCTATATCTATACTGAGTTATAATTTTAGAAACATATCTGTATATTTTTAGTTATACATATATAAAGGTAATCCTAGAATTTCTTCTTAGATATATGCATGCATAATATACATACATATAAATACATAATATACACATATTGGTATATAATGTACTTACAAATAGATCTGCATATCCTGATGGCTGAGCTCTGTGTATACATACGGACATATCTATCTATCTGTCTATCTATGCATATAGGAACAGAATGATGACTAAGATAAGTTGTCCATCTAAATGAATATCATAATCTGAAAAACATGTATAATTAATTCACTTGATTTTTTTTTCTGGTAGATAGTCATATCATCAGACCAAACACTATAAATTGTCAGATCTCACCTAAGATATTTTCATTCTTCTGGGATGTGATGTAACCAGAATGATATTATCTGAAAACAGCATCATCTGGAGAAACTTGCCATTCCAAAGGAATCATTCTTCACTTTGAGTTCAACAATATATTTTCTCCATCACAGTGGTGAATAATATTTTTAGGGAGTATATATTTATTTTATTCCTCACCTGCTACCAATCATCAAAGGGTCATCAAACAAGTTATTTCTCTTATTATATCTTCCAAAGAATGTTAAATCATTTTCATGTATGTGGTGTGTGTGTGTGTGTGTGTGTGTGTGCATAATGTTAGACATAAAAGTTGGTTGTTTCTATGGCTGCCTTTGTTGAGTACACATATAGTCCAAGATCTTTTCCATGCCTTTGATATCTTTTTATCCCTCAGATATCTTGTGGATTAATTCCTGAATGCTCTTACAGTTATATCTCATTCAGCACTGATCTCATCAATTTATATCTAGTTTAATCCAGTTGCTTTTCCCATCTTCATTCCTTTGAATCCCAGTTTGATCTATTCTATTAGCACAAGCAGAAGTGTGATTAGAATCATACATAGTGTAATGACTCTATAATCCTTTGATTGTGAAAAAGTTTGATATAATATTAATGGAAATATAACCACAACAATAACAACAATAATAATACTTGGTATTTATATTTCTAAAGAGAATTGCGTTCTCTTCCTCACAATAATTCATTGGGCTAAAGAGCTTGAATAGTATTTTCTCCATTGTAAAGATGAGGAAACTGAGGGTTATAGGAGTCGAATAATATATCAAACTCAAAACAGTTAGTAAATGATGAAGCCAAAATATAAACCCAAGTCTTCTGAAATTCAATTGATTGCTGTTTACAATATGTCAGAATCGTTCAATGTTGACATGTATCACGGTACACATAAAGCAGAAGAACTCAGTGGCTCTCTCAGAAATTTGATCAATTTTCCTGGGATGCTCCCTTAGAGACATTCTAGGGATAATTTCTTATTCACAGTCTCTATTCAAGGACATGAGAATCTAGAAAAGAAAGGATCGTTGATATTTATTGTTTAAATGTCTAGATAATTTTAAAGTTTTCATTCTCAAAGACAAAGTATGTGTATGGAAAAGGAGAATGCTCTGGTTAAAATATTTCTTGATTAGTTAGAGAATCTCTAGAAAATGAACAAGGGGAGAAATGAAACTTCCCTGGTATGAGTGACAACAAATATCACACTAAAGTGTCAAAGTCAAAAGAGTAGCAGGGGATGGAAGAGTTATTTAGGAGGAAAGAAATAGGTTTACTCTATTAATTAATATATTTTGACATTAGAAAATGTGAAAGTAATTTTTGATGGCTAATATAGAAATGGTTTGCATGACTCCACATGTACAATGGGCATCATATCATTTGCTTTTTCAATGGGCATGGGAGAGAGACAATTTGGAACTTAAAATTTTAAAAAATCATGTTAAAAGGGAAATTAAAACATTAAAAATGCTACTATATAATATTTTTGGGGAAATGTGAGCATTATACACAAATAGCATAAATCTAAAATTTTTGCTTTTTTAATATGGAAAAAAATGAAACCATATTTCAAAATCAGAATGTTGCATAAGGAGGGATTCTTTCCTTACCCATGTCGCTTGAATTAATCTCTAACTGAGTTGTCTTTTTGAAGTTCTGGGACATGTTTAGCATGGTCTGCTCCGCCGTGTGCATCAGCTTGGTGAGACTTGTTCTTCTATTATCTGCAGACAGCTTGTCCCAAATTGTAATTTTATCCTTTTGAACCAAATTGTTTACGGTGTTAACAAAAACCTATTGGCAGGAGAAACAAGTTTTTTGGTTTTTTTTTTTTTGTGTGTGTGTGTTGGAGTCTCTTGCTATCCACAAGAGTGGAGGAAAATATAATCATAAGCCTCAGGCTACTTACATTAATAGTTGTATTAGTAAATGCTTCCTTCTCAGAGACATTGCTACTCATAAAACTCAAAGATGGAGAAAATGCAGACAATGCTTCAACATTGGTAAGTATATCAATAGGGAAAAGTGCTTGCTCAGAATTTTGGGAGATTTCTTGCAGCAAATTCAAGGGTTCCTTTATATGCTTAATCTGAAAAGAAAAGAGGGGTAGCAGTGATGGAAGGAAAGAAATCAATATATAGTACTGAATACTACATATTTTTTAAAGTTTAGACTTTATAATAGATTTTTTTTCCTGGAAATATTCTATTGATTTGGATAATGGTATGTAAATATCCATTCATACACCTGCATAATTATATATACATACACATGTGTATAAACATAAACACATATAAACAGGTGCATGTATGTATGTATATCTCTGTGTGTGTATGTGTGTGTGTGTGTGTGTGTGTAGGACTTGTGATTTCCTTGGTAAGGAAGCTCCTGGTGAGGAATTTCCTCTATAATGCAGGTTGACACCTTCTTTACAACTCAGAAAGTTAGTTAAAGCATTAAAAGCTGAAGTTGCTGTGTAAGTAGTATTTTGAACATAGTCCTTATTCAACTCAAGAAGCTCTATTCTTCTATATCTTTTTCCTCTGTAAATATCATAATGGTATTAAATACAAACCCTGATTTGGACCCAGGAATTAGTTGTATAATCTGACCAAATAACTTCAATAGAGGTAATTATTTTGAGAAATAATAACAATCTTTTCAGGATAGATACAATGATAGATTTTTCTATACCACATGTGTGTGCTACAGTAGAAAGGATCACTAGTCAGAATCCCTGAGTTCTGCCTTGTGGCCTTGGTTAGGTTATATAAATTTCCTTGAGCCTTGATTTCCTAATCTATGAAAAAAGGGTGTTGAACAAAATGATTGTCTTATGGCCTTTCTCACTGCTCTAAGTCTGTCATCTTCTTCTAGACTCCTGACCAGGAAAGTTAGAAGCTTCTCTTAATAAAGTGTCTTCCATCAGTGCTTCTTAGTACTTGGTCAATGACTCTTAGAGTTTTAGAGTTATCTCAAACTCTGAGTAATTTGCCCATGATCATAGCTAGTACTTGTCAGAAGGAAGACTGGGACTCATACTTTCCTGACTCCAAAGCTGGTGATTCTGGTACCAAAGTTGATCCATGGTACCATGTACTCTTTCTGGTAGGGAGTATGTAAAGCCAAAAAAATTTATTTTATAGTTCTTTCCTGCTATATGAGATAAATATATATATGTGTGAAAATATATATGTACACAATACATACACACATATGTACATATATAAATACATATATACACATGTATTCCAACCTACTTTTATTAATGGATTTTTCAAAATATGAAATCATTTTTCTAAATAATAAGCACATATCTAAATATTAAATAATAATCATTGAATTGTACTTTTGAATCGAACTTAGGAAACCCTTTTAAATTTGGTGATAGAGGAAATGTGTTTTTGATTCTATTCCAATGCTCCTGGCTGAGATTCATTGATTCAATCACTTTAGAAACTGGTTATTTTATGAAAATATTCATGTATGCCACTTTTTCTTTGAAATTTGTACCTTTAAGGGAAAATATGATTGTATAATGTTCCTGACTTGGATCTGCAAAGGCCTGGGTAAAAATCTTGCTTCTGACACTTACTAGCTATGTGAACTTGGGCAAGTCCCTTTAGGTCTTCTGTGTCTCACTTTCCTTTTTTATAAAATGAAGAAGTTGTATGGGATGGCCTCTAAGTTTCCTTCCAATTCTAAATCAATTATCCTGTGAACTTAACAAGTGCTCCTTTGAATGGAACAAAATAAGGCAGGCTTTTGCTATCTTATTTGTCAGCTGTACCCAATTTTTTTATTGAATGCATTTTACATCACGCCAAATAATGTCACAAAGTATAATTAAATGTGGAAAAAATCCCATCTTCCCCATTTATCACTAAGCAACAGAAACAGTTTGGTTATTTTCCAATTCATCAAATTTTTAATACTACCCAAACAAATTATAGGAAATTAACAAGCTAATTAAGCCTTAGATTTAAATAAGTGAGCTACTTCCAATGTTCTAGAAGTCTAACTGCAGGCTCCTATTCCTAAAAAATCATTTTGAAAGCATATTTACAGAAACAAAAGTGTCAAATTCAAATAAACCATGATCTTAAAAGCTTATGCATAAACCATTCTACTTACTTCAATTAAAGTTTTGTTAATATTTGCAGCAATGCAGACATCATCTAAATGACAGTTTGCTTTCACATTTTCTGTAGAAAAAAGAAAATTCACCATCTGGTAACTTTGTTTTATATACCACAAATGGTTTATTGAATAATTCAATTCCCAGTTATTAAGTAGCATATATGCTTACTGGATACATTTGAATAATTTCCAATGATATATGGATCCTTTCCCCAAACTATTAAAAACAAACAAAACAGAAAGCACATTTTTCAACATTTCTGATTTTTTTTTTGCTTGTGTTAAGAATAAATTTTCTTTTCATCCATAAACTTGATTTAAGATATTGTGTATGTCAATTATATCCTCATATTGTTGTAATGGCAGTGCTTTGCTACTCTTGCTGATGAACCTTAGTGGGGCCCTAAGGAGCAGTGGTGGTTTCCTTAGAAGAGGTCATTCTATCATAACACAGACACCTTTATAATATCATTTACCTTGGCAGTAAGTACCATCATTTGGCTTAAATTGAAATTTTCCTGTGGATGGCTGATAACCTTCTTTGCAGACACAGTGATACCCTCCGTGCACGTTTTCACATTTAGCATGATCCCCACAGACACTTGGGGTTGCTTCCCGACACTCATCTATATCTGCAAATATTGTGAGAAATTGAATTTTTTATTAAGTATTTACAGACTAACACCTTGCTACCTTGTTGATAATGGTACTGCATCCTGCTAGCCATTTCATAACAAAATTGTTTTTGAAAAAGTGAGGAAATAGAAAACCAAATGTAATGGGGACACATCTGAAAATGCTATCAAGGAGAACTGAACACATAAAAACATTTAGTTTAAACAATCAGTTTTGATATGATAGTGAAAAAATGTTCAACCAAATACATGCATGTGTTTCTTTCCTCCTATAAACAAAGATTAAGCACAAAAAAGCATTTGGGTATTCAGGTGACTGAAATCAGTTTGAGGACATTCTTTGTATATAAAGTGTGTCTTTAAAAACTAATTTGATAAAGATTTATTTCTTTAAAGGGATCTGTTTCTGCTGTTTCTCTAATGATAACTAAAATGCAGCTTTTCTGTATATTACTAAAGCAATTATCACAATTCTTTTATTCAGTGACATGAGAAAAAATAAATAAGGATCTTTCACATTAATATTTTCTGAATCTGGTACTTCAGACATCAGTCATGCACTTCAGCTAATGTCAAACACTGAAAAGTACTACTTAAAATGTTTGCTTTATGTCACTGAAAACATTTCTTTTTTTTGGTCACAAGTTATTGCAAACATTAAATTAAATTGCAATTTCATCATGTTCCCATGTTAACTACAATATACTTCCCTTCAACTTTACTTTGCATTTGCTTTTATATTTGAATGGGGCCTCCCTCCAGTCCATCGCTAAACTTAAACCCTCATGTAATTTTTACTCTG